>OZ018319.1:202753777-202884399 GCA_963969495.1 Ceratothoa steindachneri | reverse complement strand
CTTGTCAGATAACGCGTCCCCCCCATATCCTGGTATAGCACAAAGCACGGAGATAGTCCTCGCCCTTGAGGAATACCAGAACTAAGCAGAAGCTCATCCTCGAGCCCGTTCCCGGTGGTCAAACCGAACTTTAAGTTAACTTTATTTAATAATCAAGTCCAACTTACTCTCGTCATAGAAACCCCTCCTATCCTGGCGCAGCCTAAACGACAGAGATAGTCCTCGCCCTTGAGGAAGACTCACCGAGTGAACTCTCTCAGCATTCCCCTGAGTCAAAGGATTCCCGCCTAGCTAATCGCGAGCCAGTGCGAATCATTCTCCAGAGTAATCCGAAGAGGAGAAAGGAACATTCTTTCACAATCCGGTGGTGATATCATTTCCCGCCGAAGGCGTGTGGCTCCCCCCATCTACCACGCTCGCTAAAGTCCTCTGTGACTTTAACTCTATTTCGTCCGCAACCAGCCATATGGACGAGCGGCACGCGTCAACAAAACAACAAGATTTCTGAAGTTACGTAGCTCATTGAGTTCAAGGTCAGACATAAACCCGTCACTAGAGGGACCAAGGTATTTAACTCCAGTAGAGACAGTTAGCATTTTTTTTTTTATAATGTAGGGAGAGGTGGATCAACCGTCACTATAATTTCGAGAGGTCAATTTAGAAAGCCTTACTTAAAAATTGATTATAGTCATTTCTGTGTATTTAAGGTGTATTATTTCTTTGGTTGATGTTGAATTTTTTTTGTTTTAATTAAAGTTTTAGTTTGTTTAACAAGTTTTTTTCTATCCTCGAATCGCTAAGTACGGCACAAGGAACCCTCAAAGTTTAAAGAAGTCACTAATCAAGATAATAATAATAATCAATCATATATAGCACTCTTAGAGAGATATAACATTAATCACGTAGTTTTTTTGTGTAGTACATAAACAACTCATAAGTACCAACTCCTTCTATCACTCGGTCCTACTTATAACACGACCTATACCACAGCTGTGGCAGCGTTATTAATTTTAACTTGTATTTTCTTAATATTTCTACAAGTTTTTTAACGGGGTCTTCGAAGCAAGAAAAAACATCTGCGAATGGCATTCTTTATTCCTAGACGTCTTTCGACCGTGTTAGATCATCTTCAGGGAATAAACTGAAATGGAATTATTCTCAAATTGCTACATTATAAATAGTATTTCTACACGAACATAAGTATTACAAAAATTGGCCATTCATTGCGCGGGAAATTTTTAAAGGGGAAACTAAGCGCTACAAGAAACATATAAAATTGGAAGGCTTAGATTGTCTGACTATTTGGACTGTCATATACGCCTGTGGAATTCTACTCTCGCGGATCTCGAAGAATCGATAAAGGAGGTTATCAAACAGTTACTGCCAGTGCTTTACCTTCCTAACACATAGAAGTGTCACTTTTTTCAAGCTTTTATTGACTTCAACGAGCACTCGAAGTGAAAAATCCAAATAACAAAAGTGCAAAAACAAAATAAACACGATATTGCTGAATACGGTAATAGAAATTCAGCGCAAAAATGAATTAATATTAGACAAGTGCCCAGATGCTCGCCATACTCTGTGAGTAGTATAATCAGTAAAAACAGGTTAAATAAACATTAACAAACATTGTTAGCCCTGTGCCTTTAATACTAAAGAGGGACCGATTGCCCAATTTAGGAATAAGTGATCCAATAAGTGAACTCCGTGCTTATTCTCCTCAAGTGACTAAACTCATTCAACCGTTAGAATCAGTGCTCCCACCGGTACGCTCCAACAAACAGAGTGAAAACAAGTGATTTTTAATTAGTTGAGCTCATCACCGGAGACTTGAGTGTAAATAATTAACAAACTACTTACACCGATCCCTTACCAAACAGTGCAAGGAAACAATCAGAAGAAATATCTAAAGGGCTATATCCTAAGCAAAAAAAACTCAGAAGAAAGGTACATGGACCAGGACATATAAATTTTCTTTATTCTACATCTTTCTCTTCCCCCCCACCTTATACAACTAGGTCTCTAAATCTAATTACATACAAGTAGGCAAGTCATAATGCCCCCCACCCTTCCTTTGTCCCCTATTAATACAATTCTAAGGGTATCATGGTTCACTCAATCCACTACAAACATGCGGGGAACTACAAAGATCCCTCTCAAAACCCTAACCAGGGAAAAGCCCGACAGAGGGAGAGTTTTCACGACAATATATTCCCAACTCATTATTGCTTTGGTTAGATTAATTGATAATCCCCAGGGATATATAGCAATGTGCCAAATTAAGAAGGACGTCGAAGCCCTGACGGCACAAAAGTCAGTGCACGTTCTGAAAAATATCGGACTAGCTCCCCAAATCCCTCCCCAAATACTGACGCATAGAAACGTGATATGTAGGCATCTAGACGCATGGGTCGGGTCTCATGACTCTGAAGAACTAAAAAAAGAAATTGAATCCAACCACAGCTGGGCGACAGTGATTGAAGTAATCAAATTTAGAGAACATACGCATGTCTTTAAAGTCGTATTTAGTGATACAGGCATGGCTCAAAAAGCCACTGAGACAGGACTACTGTCTTTCAATGTGAGGATCACTCCCGATCAAATAGAGAGGAAGGAGTTCACAGAGATTCCGATCTGTTTCAGATGCTACCGAATGGACGACCACCCCGCAAGAGCATGTAAACAAGAGACAGAAAAATGCTATGAATGCAGTGCGGATAACCATAATTGGAGGAGCTGCAATAGCGAGCGGAAAAGGTGCCTGAATTGTGGCGGAGACCACCGTACCCTCACAATGACATGTGTCTTAAAAAAAAATAATAAACAAGAAGAAAGAGGAAAAAAGACGGGAGGAAGAACAGAAGAGGAAAAACACGTACGCCCAGGTGGCGAAAACATCCAAAGCAGAAACAACCAAGGACAATACTGTGCTACACGTGGAAAACGAAAATTCAACGCCCACATTGCGAACCTTTCTAGACGAGGGACCTTCAAGACAGCACTAAATATGATGCTGAAAAAACAACGGAATGCCACAAATGTGGTTCTCCGACAATCCTCCATCAGAAGAAGTTCTGAAAATTAAACTTGTTGAACCCACACAGGGTCAACTACCAACTCAAGCAGGAAGAAACGCCTCCAACTGCAGGGATCCAAGAATTGCTGCACAGGAAGCGAGAAAGAAAGCGGAAACAGGCAAGAAACAAGAAAAACAAAATCATAATGCAGAGGAGATGTAAGCAGAGACAGAGCAAGAGCAAATAATAGAAAAAAACTCAGAACGTGCAGCCAGAGAACAAAAGAGGACCGACAGCTTACAGAGGAAAAGATTCCCGACGTCTACCCCGAGGAAAAAACAACAGATTAATGCAAAAAGAATAAATCTTAAACTTCTCGCTACAAGAAACACTCTATATCCCAAGGAACACCATGCTGAGGCCATTGCCGATGGAATTATAAACAAGAAAATCAAATGGCAATACGAGGATCAAATGCTAGAGAACCAGGTCGAAGAGGCAGAAATTTTCAACAATATCTCTCAGAGTGAATTTAATAAAAAATCAAACGGTAAATGCAGAACACCCCCTCACCAGGCCTCAGTGTCAAAGCAAGACAGAAGAGAAGACTAAAAAAAGGTAAAATAAAACAACAAGAAAAACAGAAGACAAATTCTACACAATGGACACTACAATTAGAAACCTAAAAATAATGTATATGAACGTAACTGGTTGGACAAGAAAAAGTTCCGAATATGGAAACATTATTCAGAGCCTTGACCCAGATATTATTTAATATCCGAACACGGCATCGATACGAAAAACAAAGACATGAAAATATTCAGGTAACCAAGTTTATACAACAAGCCATACAGATGAGGCCTTCGACGAAGCGGCGATAGCAATCCGAAAGGCCTCATGCACAAACTTCTACCTCAATTAGATGAGTCATACGTAGCAATAGAGGCCCAAAATACCTTAGGGCTCCTAACTATCGCTACTGTGTACCAGCCCCCAAGAAAGGGGTACATTCCTATCCACAACTTCTTGAAGCTGTTTGCCCATAAGAAAACGGTGATGTTCGCTGGTGACTTAAACGCAAGGAGTACACCAGCACCAACGCAGGGGGGGGGGGGGGGTTCGGGGCTGCATGCGCAATATATAGCCTTTAGGGCTACTTAGCCTCTGCACCCAAATTGTTGGCGAATTACCTGCTCGTGGTGCCCTTGCTTATACATAAATTGCGTCCAACGACCGAGTGCTAGGCGGTATAACTTGGATGGGCAGGTGGAGCTCATAATCTTGGTTGACATTCCACCTAGGAGAGGGACAACTCTGACTTCAAACCCGGGCAGATGTCGCTCGTTAGCCATGGTAGGCAATTAATCTAGGTCCCAGCCAATAACTGGGAACCACGGCACTGAACATTCCTACGCCCCGATGTTAGGCGTAGGGACCCAAACCGCTCAGAAGTCTGTCACCAAGCTTGATCCGCTACTCTGATCAACCTACTATGCTATGTGTGGGTTTGGTCCGGGGTTTCCAAAGAGTAGTGATGAAGGCGTATAGCGCCCCGCCTAGTAGTACCGGCCGAGGCCATGTAAAAGGCGCCCAGTAGTGCCGGTCCCTTGTTGGGGTCAGTGTGGGCCGCCACGGGCAGAGGTGTTGAATTTTACTTATTGGCCGTGGATAATATTCTTAAATCACCAACTCTACAAAATTAACAAACAAATATCCAACAAAAAAACAACAGCAAAACGCAAAAAATAAACGACCTCAGAATAATATTCGGACCGGCTTGCTAGTCCAGATATATAACGCTAAAAACCACAAGAAATGAACGATTCTGTGCACTCGAACTGCGAGAACAATTAAAAGTCGTTACAGAAGAGTCAACCAGAATTCTCAATCAATCCTGACCGAACAGAGGCTACAGTTAAAGCCAAGTCCCAAAAAATATAAAAAAAAACTATTGGCCCTCACCGCCTTAGGTGATAATGAAATAAAACCAACGGACAAAAATAATCACAACCTGAGAGTAGCCACGGTTCTACTCAACAGATTTATGCTTTGACCCAAAGGTACGGAGGCCTTCATATGCCAAGGGATACAAAGGCTGTTTGAAGATGACAGCCATCAAATAGACTGTGTCCATCTTTGAGAGAAAATCGCCCACACGCTCAACTCTGCTGAAAATCACTGAAATAACATTTAAACAGCAAACCATCCCAGAAACAATTAGATTCGCAGGAACGACAATCCGAATACAGGAAGAATTGCCCACTCCAATTCAATGTCGATTGTGCCTGATGTTTGGGCACCCTGCCAAATATTGTCAAACTGATCCACAATTATGCTTCAAATGCAGAGAAAAAGGACACAACAACGAACAATGCAAAACAAAAGAAAAATGCATTAACTGTGGAGATAACCACCACGCATTCAAGCGAACATGTCCACACTTTAACTTCCATCATGAGGTACGGATTAGAACTGTCCGTTTTGGCATCCGAAGACACCAAGCCTTAAAAGACATGGCCGAGGAAGGAAGAACTTTGAGTACTCCAAATTATGCTACCGTTGCATTCACCACCAAAGCTCCAACCACCCAATTAACTTCCAAACCAACATTAGACCTAACAGCCCTCAACAAAACCGCAATATCCAAGGAAAAAAGGCAAGGACCACTAGAAAACCCAGAGTTAAAACCCCCACCACATACAAACTGAACCACCAACCACTAAGCACCCCGAAACGGACCTACCTAAAGCGCAATCACAAAAAAGAAGCCAGCAAGAATCACCTAAATCTGCCACC
Source organism: Ceratothoa steindachneri (assembly GCA_963969495.1). Classification (NCBI taxonomy): domain Eukaryota; kingdom Metazoa; phylum Arthropoda; class Malacostraca; order Isopoda; family Cymothoidae; genus Ceratothoa; species Ceratothoa steindachneri. Next base: position 202,878,586 of record OZ018319.1, on the reverse strand, counting down.
TCCTCCTCCTCACCAACTAAAAGCCCAGAAGTTAAATCAACCCGAAGAAACAGCTCATCGAGTATAGAAACTATATGCTACGACAGCGAACTACCCTTACCCCTCCACAACCAACTCATAAACCCACAACCCTTGACACCAGACTCTCATTGCCTGGCATCTCAAGCCGAGAAAATAGTACCGTCTTGCTCAAGCACACCAACACAAAATCGAAGTACAAAGCCCCCAAAATACGCTCTCCTTTCCCAAATATCACCACATAGATTACCAACTTCTCCACCAAGGTCCACATATTCAACTACAGAAGAATTGGCAATAAACAAGGAACTCGATACCAATAAAAATACCTTCAGACATACAGCCCTACTATCAATACAGTATTCACAAAGAACACTCTCGCCCGCTAGCCACAAAGAAATGCCTCTATTAAGCACCCAGCGCAACACAAAACCAAGGCTTTAGCGCCCTCAGGTAAAATATAAGGAAGCTCTCACTCAATAAGAAAACTAACAATACGGACAAAAACATACAGAACCCGATAATACCAGGCACGTCGAAACAAACTACACAAACTCTATACAAAGTCCGGTAGCTGCACCCTATAGGGAGCCTCCAAGCCTCCTAAATAGTTCTACAGACCGAAGAATATGAAAAACAAACTCAAATCCTGCAATGGACTATTGGTGGCCTCCGGGTCAACTTCGAATCTTTACAAAAAAATAATCACAGAAAAAGACCCAGTGTGCATTTGTCTCAACGAGAATATGCACTCAAACCTGCAGCAGCATCTGAGTAACAAATATGATTGTCATTTCTTTACAACTAGCTCGACTAAAGGCAACGCCATCTACACGCGACGAAATATCTCACACATGCAATATCAATTAAACACGCCCCTAAATGCCATAGCCGTTCGGCTACATTGTCTAGAGCTCATCACAGTATGTTATATATATTTGTCCGCTAACCTACCCCTAAACCGCCAGGACCTCGAAGCTCTCTTCAACCAACTACCAGAGCTATTTCTTATCCTTGGCGACGTCAACGCCAGAAGCTCCTACTGGAACGACACGAAAACAAATACCCGAGGACGCATCATAACAGACCTAATAGAGCGCCAATACATCAAAATCCTAAATACAAATACCCCAACACATTATCACCAACAAACCAACACACTGTCTAACATAGACTTAAGCCTAATCTCCCTTAATTTCCCCACAGAAACTCATTGGAGCGCTTACTCAAACCTATGTGGTAGCGATCATTACCCAATACTTATTAAGCTTCTTGCAAACAAATTCGACCACCTTCACATTGACGACAGCCAAACTTCAACCTAATCCCGAGGCTAATATGTGCTACTCCACGGCAGAACTACAGAAAGCAGCTCGGGAACACATCCTAAAGACTAACTACAACACCATCAAGCGCACTACTCCATGGTGAAACCAACAGTGCCAAGACGATAAAAGAAAACGTGATAAAGCTCACAAAATTTTCATAAGAACTAAAACGTTACAGAATTACATGGACTATAAAAGAGCATCTGCCATCGCCCGAAGAACCTTCAAAGAAGCTAAAAGAGCTTTCTGGAAACAATATGTATCTAAAATTAACAAAGATATCCCTATCGCAAAAATTTGGCGACAAATAAAAAAGATGTCAGGACAGCGCAGCCTTATTCATCTTCCTATCCTTTGTATTAACGGAAATACCATCAGCAATCAAACACAAGTCGCTAACATAATAGGGCATACCCTCAGTACCATATCCAAAGGATCTCTAAAAAGACCTTTTTAACGCTGAAAATTCTAACAGAATCAACAAATTTAGACTTCTCAACCAATAGAATCCTTCCGTACAACAATCCTTTCTCTATGAACGAATTACTATCATCACTAGAAGAAAGCCCTAACACAACCCCTGGAGATGATGAAACCTCAAACCTCATCATAAGTAAAATCCACCCAAACGCCTTAGAGCTACTACTAGACATTTATAACCGCATCTGCCCTAATGGCTCCTTCCCGGATGAATGGCGTCAAGCGCTAGTCCTCCCCTTCTTAAAACCTGAAAAGGATCCATCAAACCCAACGAATTATAGACCGATTTCCTTGACACCATGCCTATGCAAAATATTAGAAAGAATGGTCAATGCTAGATTGAAATGGTATCTAGAAACAAACAACCTTCTGTCCTCAAACCAATATGGCTATAGAAAATACCGCTCAACACTAGATCTTCTAACCCTTCTTGACCACGACGTCGGCCGAGCTTTCAGCGAAGGGAAATTTGTCACAGCGGTCTTTTTTGACATTGCCAAGGCGTATGGTACGGTTTGGCGACGTCATATACTCAATAACATACACGAGCTAGGAATCAGAGGTCCACTCGCACTCTTCATCAAAAACTTCCTTAACAATAGAAAATTCAAAATAGATCTACATGGAGCCCAGTCTATACAATTCAGCCAACACAAAGGAGTACCACAAGGAAGTGTGCTCAGCACAACCCTCTTCATAATAACAATCAACAATTTGACTCTTTAAGTACCACCTACCATCAAATGCTCATTATATGTGGACGACTTGGCAATTTGGCTCCCAGGAACCAGCGCAAACAAAGTATCAAATCGCCTACAAGAAGCAATAGACAAAATAGAGAACTACTCAGTACAATACGGCTTAACAATTTCAAGTGAAAAAACAACCGCCATAACCTTTACAAGAAAAAAACAAATTTCGCATATTCCATTGCTACTTGAACGACGCCCAATCACTTTTCAAAATAACATAAAATATTTAGGTCTGATATTGGATCAGAGGCTTACATGGAAACCCCACATCCTAAACCTTAAAAGACGATGCTACAAAGCCACAAACATTCTGACAAAACTGTCGCATCATCACTAAGGGGAAGGGGCAGACAGAAGCACCCTCCTGTACCTTTACGAGACTCTCATCTTGTCCAAAATAAACTACGGATGTCATCTTTACAGAACTGCATCAAAATCTGTAATCCAGGAATTAGATCCTGTACAAAACCAAGCCCTCCGTCTAGCCACCGGTGCCTTCAAATCAACCCCAACACTTTGCACCGAGACCGGAATACTACCTTTGCGTCACCAAAGACAAGTTGCAAAACTCAAATACCTTGCACGTGTTTACATTACAACAAACTAAAAAGAATATTAAAAAATACGCTACCAGCAGACAACCCAAGAATCCGCAGCTACATCACCTACACGGTAAGGGTTGAAAAACTCATACAAAGTTTAAACTTGCCAGAGGCAAACATCCTCATTGACAACTACTCTACTATTCCCCCATGGACTATTCAACCTTCAGTAATATGTCAAATAACTCTCCCTTCTTCTAAATCGACAATGACGCCCGTAGTGCTATCCAACATTTTCCAGGACCACCAAAGTTCCCATCAACCATGTCAGTCCATTTTCACAGATGTATCGAAGTCGGCAGATGGCGTGGCATGTGCTCAATTCTTCCACACCACATACGAGCAGTCCGACTTCCGGATTGCGCTTCCGTCCTCTCGGCAGAACTCATTGCCATCTACATAGGTCTCAAGTCAGTCAAAACAGGTACCAATAAGACTACAATATTTTTAGACTCAAACAGTGCGCTGACAATGGTAAAATCACGCAACCAAACCCATCCCCTAGCCATTGGAATTCAAAGAAAGATAACGTCGCTTTCAGGTAACGTAACCCTATGCTGGTGTCCCTCCTATGTAAAGATAAAAGGCAATGAAGACGCTGACAGAGCTGCAAATCAGCAGTCGCAGATAACTCATTGCCCACTGATCCAACATACCACAAAGATTATTTCAACCTCTTTGTTGAGGCAGTTAAAAACCAGTGGAAGTCCGAATGGTATGTACACGGCCATCACGATCTACGACAAATAAAAGATGACGTCAACAAATGGAAAGAATTTTCCCAGAAATTGTCGAAGAAATGAAGTCGTCTTAGGACGCTTACGACTAGGACACACAAAGCTTACCTACAGCTATCGCTTCGCAAATTTTCCCCCACCACAATGCACTACCTGCAACGCCCAGCTATCTATCCCGCACATACTACTAACCCTCGCTAGATTTCACCGACACCGGAAAAAATATTTGTGTACCAGCCCAACACTAAAGGAAGTCCTTGGCGACGAGCCCCAAACAAGTAAGGCACTGATTGCATACATAAAACAAAGTAAATTATAGACTAAAATCTAGAAAAAGAAAAGAAGCAAAACCCGATAAATTATGAAAAATTCGTTTCTTGCAATTTTAAAAACCTTTTAATTCATGTACAATTTAATTATCACCACTCATTCATTTCAATTCACTTCATCCATCAGATCACCATTCACAATTCATAACTATTATTCACGCTTTTAAATTTTAATCACTATAAAATACCGTGCCTGTTTAGACTCATACATGGGTGAAAGAGGGCATAAAACGCTTGATAAAAAAAACTACCAACGATGACTTAATTGCAAATCTGATCTGATATAGGAGATAAATTTGGTTATAATGATCATATTATAATTCAAATTGATGTCAACATGACACACCACAAAACAAAAGTACGCTTTCTTAAATTTCTTTTTTTAAAACTAATCTAGATAGATTAAAAAAAAGTTTGTGTAATTCTAGACAAAGTAGTGGTTGCACAATTGAAATTTGTCTAAATTGTAATTAAATTGTTGACTACAGTCTTAGTTATATCTGTCAAAATCGTGTGAAAATAGTGTATTTAATGAACAAAATGGTTAGAAAAAGAAATTTAGGAAAACATTCGAAACAGAAAAGTTAAAAACTTCTCAAATATAAGAAATGTGGAAATAATTAAGATAGATATCCTCGGATGAGGAGAAAAGTTAAGCCGTAAATTAAAAGAGCCAAGCGCAATGAGGAGATTAGATTAGCTTTAACCTATAGATCAAATCTCAAAGAATTCTTTGCTCCAGTAAACAGTAAGAAAACAAACAAATTTAATATTTTATCAATTAAAGAGACGTAACATTTTTCCAATTCAAAGATTGTAGCACATACATTAAATGAGTATTTTGCAGCAGTTTTCAACAAGGATAATGCGATATTTAGCTCCGCGCACAATTCCAGGTATTCAGGTAATTAACCTTTGGAATCAACGAAATGCTCAATTACGAATATTTACAGGTTTATCAATAAAATTAATAAATTTATTGCCTGGTCCCGACATGATGATCAAAAGAGTGTCTTAAATGAGGCTAAAGATTCTATATTCGAACAAGTAACGCAAAACTTTGATTCCTCTCTCGAAACTAGATTTGTTCCTGAAGATTGAAGGAATTATCCATTACGAACTGCTAGACAACAATCAAACAATTAATGCTAATATCTACTGCAATCAACTTGGTCGTTTGAAAGCCGCTTGTGGCCGACTCTCCTTATTCAACCGAATGGGCTGTTATCTCCCATTGCGAAATTGCCCATCACTTGAATGATTAAAGCTCTCTTAGAGGAGCTCGTGTTGGCAATATCCCTTCATCCTCCCTATTCTCCTGACCTTCCTCCTTCTGATTATCTCTCGTTTAGGGGTTTATGAATGTTCACATAGGTTTTGAGAAGTCATAGAAAATGATGACAGACTTTGATAGATCATTAGAGGATCTGTGAGGTCAAGACAGATTATGAAAGATAATTAGAGGTTATAAGAGATAAAAGCGGTTATGGAAGGTCATGAGATATGGATTGAGGTCATAAGAGATGATGAGAGCTTTGGAAAGATTATAAGAAGTCATAAAAGATGATGAACATTTAGATAAACTATTAGACGTCATGAGAGGTTATTTTGTATGTATGATAGGTTAGTAAAGATGATGCGAGGTGTATCGAGTTTATAAAAGGTGATAAGAGAAGAGGATAGGTTTTGAGGTGTTATGAGAAGTTACAAGACATTATGAAAGGTCATAAGATCAATAGAGTTTAGGAGGTCATAAGAGATCATTAGAGTTTAGGAGGTCATGGGATGTTAGGAGAGGTCATAAGAGGTCATTAGAGTTTAGGAGGCCATGGGATGTTAGGAGAGGTTGTAAGAGATCATTAGAGTTTAGGAGGTCATGGGATGTTATGAGAGGTGATGTGAGATCAATAGTACGTAAGAAGTAAAGAGAGATCATAAGAGGCCATGATAAGTTCTGAGATATTGTGTGAGAACATAAGAGAAGTTGCTAAGTCATAAGGTGTTAAGCAAGGTTATTGAATGTTGTGGGAGGTCCTTCGATGTTATGAGTGATCGTTGGTTGTTGTGAGAGGTCCCTACAAGTCCTGAGCAATAAGAAAACGTCATAAATTACAATAACTCTTGGGAAAGCAAGCAAGTTATGAGGTTATGAGAATTTAAAGAGGTTATAAGAGGTCATCGGAGGCCAAACGAGTTATGAGGCTATTAGACTTATGATGTGTTTATAGAGTTCATGGGGCGCCTAGTGATTTATGAAGTTATTAGGCTTATAAGAGGTTAAAGAGGTCAAGAGATGTCAAACGAGTTATGAGATTATGAGGAATTGTGAGAGGTTCTAAGAGGTCATGGGAGGCCAAGCGAGTTATAGGGTTCTAATGCATTATGAGACGTTCTAAGAGGTCATGGGGTCGAAGCGAGTTATGAAATAATGAGGCTTTAACATGTCATGGAAGACTAATCGAGTTATTAGGTTATGAAGTATAATGAGAGGTTTTAAACGGTCAAGGGAGGCCAAGCGAGTTATGAGGCTATGAGGCCTTATGGCAATGAATAATACCTCCCACTTCTTATAGCACCCTGGGGGACACCTTAGTTACCACCAGGTAAGATCAAGTTTCAGTCAACCGTTTCTAACGGACCCCAAAAGATCCATTCTAAACCGTAACCTTATACTTTGATTTCTCGCTCTTTTAAAAACAACGGACAAAGCGAGAACTCAAAGTATAACGTTACGGTTTCTTAGGGATCCTTTTAGGGCCGCTAGAAACGGTTGACTGAAACTTGATCTACCGAAGACTCAACCAGGCCCAGAGCTGGATCGGACAGCAGCGGCCACTCCAGCCAATATCTCATCGCGGGTGATAGTCCATCCAACAGCTCGGCCACCCTCATCGGCGAGGTGGCGTCTGCCCAGCAACGGGGTGCTCCGGCCCCGCCACCCGAGGAGGTCTTTCCCGGGATTTCCCCAAGCGCACCTCCCACCGCCTTTCGATTCACTCCGCCTACATCGAGGTCTCCTGAGAGAAGACCGGTCGCTGCCCTTAACGAGCCTCTCCATGTAGATCCTGTGTCCACCCAGGACATTGAAGCATACCCCTTCACCCGTTGGAACATCGTGTGCGGGAACCTTCGCGACAACATTCACTCGGTTCACTTTAAGACACGCGACAGGGAGGAAATACAATTGTTACTAGCCCTATTCCCTTTTCGTCACAATGTCTCACGCTTGCACTTTCACCGCCTGTATCAACGCTTGCGCCTCTAGAACGTGGTCTTCCAACACGGTTGGTCCACCGCCCGAAGGCAGCAGTCCCTCCCACCCCTCTCGCTCCCCCTTAACGTCGCCTCCTTCCGCTACCTCCCTATGGATCCTGGATGGTCCCAATGGGCCGTGGAGGCGGAACAAGGAGACCTCCAACGAGATCTCGCCATGGCCCGCGCATTCCTGCAAGACGTTCGCGATAGCGCGGACTGGAGAAGAGCGCTCCGCATCAACCGCGCCCGACGCCGCCTGGGCCTCGACACTCGTTCCCTCTCCGACACTTCGAATGAGTTTCAGTCTCTCTCTCCTGCGTCTCCGCCCTATTTCCCCACCCCTTCTCTCTTCTTGGACTCCGACCAAATCAGTAGCTCATCGGCAAGTTCGGATACGGAGCTTCACCCTGTCCCCCGATGGGACCTATTCGGTGACGCCCACCGCCCACCCCCAGTGGTCTTCAGTGATTTTCTAGTTCTCCCGAAGGAACCTATGCCTCCGCCTAGTGCCACTCAAGTGTTCGGACTCGTTGACCCGATAATTTCTGTCTTCCCCTATTGACCTTCTTCGTGATTTTTTCCAGGAGGCGGCCAATGAACTAGGAGCACTTAACATCTTAGATGCTCCCGCCCTTCCGGCCCAGTCCGTCTCCATCATCCCGCTGCCGGGATTGGCCGTGCCCAGAGTCCTTCAGGCCTTTTTCCTCCCTTCCCCTTAGTGGCATCCTCTTCCACTCATCCCTCGGAAATGGGGGACATCCTCTGGGACATTATGAGTGGTCCCCCGGATGTCATTGGAGATCCCCATGGTCGCGACCAGGGCAACCAAGGGGGAGCCAATGGTGGAAACAACGGTGCCTCTAAGGAAGGAAACCCGTACCAGTACTGGATTAGTTCTGGCCTCGATCCCCTTGCCCAAGAAGAAAACAACCTCAGCCCCGACGCCCGCCTCAACCTCCAATCACCAGGTTCCTAATTGCCACATCCTAAAGGCTAATAAAGAAAAGGGTGTTAAAGTCTTTTTGAAACAAGATTACCGCCACTGAAGACCCTCGTCCTCAACAATTCAAGCTCTGATAAACCAACTCCTCGAGCATGGCGTAATTGAGCTTAGGAGGATTACCGAGGCTCATAGGGTTTTCGGAGTGCCCAGACCCAACGGAAGCGCTCGCATTGTCTATGGCATGTCGGCGGTTCGAGACGCCTACAACCCTCCATCATTCAGACTCCCTTCCATCAAGAAAGTCTTCGACTCCTCCTCGCTCGCCCTCTCACTTTGCCATTAAGCTGGACCTGAAGGACGGCTTTTATCACATCCACCTTCACCCTTCTGTACGGCACCACTTTGGTTTCATCGACAATGGAACCCGTTATAGATTTAACAGACTACCTATGGGATTCTCCGGCGCCACCTTCATTATGCAGATGGCTGCATCCTCGGTAATCAACCAGTGGTCAAGTCTTGCGAGTGTTACTGCACACACCTACTTAGATGATGTCCTGGCGGTTGGAACCAAGGCTGCCCTTAAACGTTCTCTCTCTCCCTGGCAAAGGAAAGTTCCATTAACCTCGACCGTTTGCCCTTCATATGGATCCAGCTCTGTTTTGACTAACTCTGAGAGGACCGTTCTTACCTCTTCGGGGCTCTTGCCCCGTTCATCACCCACAAATGGGTAAAATGGAAATTTCCCAGAGCCCTGTGCCCCCGAGTCACGGTGGATGCCTCCCTCTGTGGCATGGGCCTAGTTACTCGCTCCTTCGACCTCGCCTGGGACTGCAGATCTTGGTCACATAACATCTGGAATCCATCATCCTTACGATTACTTCCCTCATATGGCCCAAGGGGCAGCTTCTTTCAGATAATATCCCAGCAATAATTAACAACTTATGGAGCAAGGTCCACTCCTCACTGATCCCTCACCTCTCCTCCAACTCCTTGGATGCCCTCACCAGGGCATTTAGAATTATTTCTCACCACCTTGCTTACGTCCGAAGCAAGAAGAATCATGCCGATGCCGCCTCGCGAACCTTCCAGGAATTTGATCATGCCGATGGACGCCTCCGAATAGTGAATACTATTTAAGGAGGTGTCCTCGCTCCGAGGCGACATTGTCGTTCAACGCCTCATTTCAGCAACATCCCGGCTCCCCACCCTTCCCTCCCTTGATTTATATAGATTTTCCTGCCCTTCCGGCCTGAGAAGCTTGCTTCCTCATTTTTCTTGTAAAAATTATTTTTCCATTGTCAAGGATGTTTTCTAACTTCCCTTTTTTGTATCTTTATAAAATAAATGGAAGGGTCCTCCTCCACGCGGGGAAGGAGTGACTAGGGCGTCTCCCAAGGTGCTATAAGAAGAGGGTGATATCATTCATTGTTTTCCACTAACCGCACAATCTGTTATAAACAAAATTCAAATTATGAGTGGTTCTATGAAATCATGACAAGCCAAATAAGTCATGAGGTCATGATGTCTAATAAGAGGTTAAATTTCCTATATATATTTTTTATAATACTCGAAGATACTATCAATAATTAACTTCAGAAAGTGATTAATGCATAACTGAATCTTAAATCGTTATTTCTTCTAAAGTTATCTATAATTAAATTTGGATCAACTTAACATCCTCCTTCCTACTTGTATTTTTACACAGACACTTCCCTTTTAAATTCTTGGCAAAATAAGTTAACGAATTTCTTGCATATAAGTGAACAACAAAGAGAAAGTATAATCATAAAATTATTGATAATAAAATGAAAAATTACAAATCAGATATTGTTGAATTAGGTTAATTTTCGAGAATAAACTTTCCAACCTTACCTTAAATTAACTAGCCATTGACGAAACTATCATTTACCAAACTAACCATTAGCTAAACTAGCAATTGATAAAGCTAGTCATTAACCAAACTAGCCATTAATTAAACTAGTCATTAACCAAACTAGCCATTAATTAAACTAAATATTAATTAAACTAGCTATTAACTAAACTAGTCTTTAGCTAAACTAGCCATTAACCAAATTAGTCATTAACAAACTAGACAGTACTAAACTATCCATTAACTAAACTAGCCATTCGCTAAACTATCCATTGAACAAACTATTCATTAGCTAACTAGTTATTAACCAAACTAGCTAATAACTAAACTAGTCATTAGCTAATATATTTATTAAAAAAACTACCCATTAACTAAACTAGACAGTAACTAAACTAGCCATTGTTTAAACTAGCCATTAACCAAACAAACCATTAGCCAAAATAGTAATTATCTAAACTATTCATTAAATAAACTAATTAATAAAATAGCTATTAACTAAAATATCCAATAAATATACTAGCCATTAACTAAGCTAGACATTAACTAAACTATACATTGAGTAAACTAGCCACTAACCAAAATAGCCATTAAACAATCTAGCTATTAACCAAACTAGTCAGTAAATAAAATAACCATTAGTCACACTAGCCATTATATAAACTAGCCATTACATGCACATAGCAATGAACTAAACTAGTCATTAGCTAAATTATCCACTAACTAAACTAGCCATTAATTAAACTAGACAGTAACTAAGCTAACCAGTAACTAAGCTAGCCGTAACTAAACTAGCATTAGCCAAAGTAGCGAATAATTTAAGTAGGTATTAACTAAACTAGCCCAAAACTAAAATAGTCATTAGCTAAACTGTCCATTAACCAAAGTAGAGAGTATCTAAACTAGCTATTAACCAAAATAGCTATTAACTAAACTAACCATTATACAAACTAGCCTTAATTAAACTAACCTTAACTAAACTAGACATTAGCTAAACTAGCTATTGAGTAAACTAGCCATTAACTAAACTAGTCATTAATAAAATAGTCATTAATTAAACTAGTCATTAATTAAACTAGTCATTAACTAAACTAGACCTTAACTAACTAGACATTAACTAAACTAGACATTAACTAAACTAGACATTAGCTTAACTAGACATTAACTAAATTAGCCATGTTAACACCCTCTCACTCTTAGTTCTCGTAATTTAACATCCCACCCTTCTAAGGGGGACGATGTTAAAATAATCGTTAATTTTTCGGCTATATTTATAAAGTAAACCGTCAAAATTACGGTTATTTTCTACATAGAAAATCCCCATCATTCTGAAACGATTCTAATGCTGTTTTTATTAACCTCTTTTATTTTGTCTATCCACGATACTACGACTATACACTTTTAATTCTACCTTTTTCAAGAGGTAAGACGTAAGCGTCCATCTTCTCTCTTATTTCAAATTACTTTTTCGATCCCTCCTTTTCTCTTAAAGTTATAATTGCTGAATTATAACCAAATTATTACTGAAATCTTAGTTAAATCTTACTAAAATCCTAACGAAATCCTAATGAAATCCCGCTGAAAACTTCAAGAAATCTTTAAAAAAATCTTAGTAAAATCTTATTGAATTCTTCAAAACTTCAAATCATTAAAATATTATTAAAATATGATTAAAATCACAACTGATGTGGGTTAACTTTGGTAGTTATTTTTTTCGGTCTGGTTTCTGCCGCCGCTTGACACCGTCTTAAGCCTCATTGTGGAAATCTTACTGAAGTCGTAATAAAATCGTAATGAAATTTTCAAGAAATCTTGTGAAATTCTAATAAAATAATGAAATCTTCAAGAAATCTCATTGAATAATATTCAAATCTTACTGAAATCATATTGAACTCATATTTAATTCTTACTAAAATTTTAATCTTACTGAAATCCTAATAAAATCATATTGAACTCTTATTGAATTCTTACTAAAATTTTAATCTTACTGAAATCCTAATAAAATCCTAATGAAATCTTCAGGAAATCTTATTTAAAAATTATTCAAATCTTACTGAAATCTTATTGAAATCTTAATCTCATTGAAACCTTAATAAAATCCTAATGAAATCTTACTGAAATCTTATTGAACTCTTATTGAAATCTAATTGGAATCTTAATGAAATCCTAATGAAATCTTACTGAAATCTTATTTAAATAATATTCAATTCTTACTGAAATCTTAATGAACTCTTATTGAATTCTTACTAAAATTTTAATCTTACTGAAATCCTAATAAAATCCTAATGAAATCTTCAAGAAATCTTATTTAGATATTATTCAAATCTTACTGAAATCTTATTGAAATCTTAATCTCATTGAAACCTTAATAAAATCCTAATGAAATCTTACTGAAATCTTATTGAACTCTTATTGAAATCTAATTGGAATCTTAATGAAATCCTAATGAAATCTTACTGAAATCTTATTTAAATAATATTCAATTCTTACTGAAATCTTAATGAACTTTTATTGAATTCTTACTAAAATTTTAATCTTACTGAAATCCTAATAAAATCCTAATGAAATCTTCAAGAAATCTTATTTAGATATTATTCAAATCTTACTGAAATCTTATTGAAATCTTAATCTCATTGAAACCTTAATAAAATCCTAATGAAATCTTACTGAAATCTTATTGAACTCTTATTGAAATCTAATTGGAATCTTAATGAAATCCTAATGAAATCTTACTGAAATCTTATTTAAATAATATTCAATTCTTACTGAAATCTTAATGAACTCTTATTGAATTCTTACTAAAATTTTAATCTTACTGAAATCCTAATAAAATCCTAATGAAATCTTCAGGAAATCTTATTTAAAAATTATTCAAATCTTACTGAAATCTTATTGAAATCTTAATAAAATCCTAATGAAATCTTACTGAAATCTTATTGAACTCTTATTGAAATCTAATTGGAATCTTAATGAAATCCTAATGAAATCTTACTGAAATCTTATTTAAATATTATTCAATTCTTACTGAAATCTTAATGAACTCTTATTGAATTCTTACTAAAATTTTAATCTTACTGAAATCCTAATAAAATCCTAATGAAATCTTACAGGAAATCTTATTAAAAATTATTCAAATCTTATTAAAATATTATTGAAATTTTACCTAATTCTTCATTGAAATTTTAATCCCTGAAATCTTTCATGTATTGATTTGAAATACTTCAATTTATTTATTCAATTCTATTTTGCCGTCTTTGTGAGACGCCCAGCGGGAAAAGGGAAGCAGATACAGAGCGCTTTCGCCTTTGTAAAGTTTAGACGAAAGCGCTCGAAATCTGCTTGCGTCGGGGGGAGGTCCCGCCGGCTCAGAAACGTGAGAACTATAAGAAAAAAAAAACTGGTTAAATAAAAGGGAGAAGGCCGGCCTCCCCTCAAAAGTCTACAAGTCCACCAGTCAATGTGAACGCACTCGTCCCGAGTACCGGGACAAATAACGTGGGCGAAGATCGCCTAGACTAGGACATTCAACAAGAATGTGCCGAACAGTCTGGGGGACAACGCAGTCTTCACAGTAGGGCGTTGGCGATCGTACCATCAAATGGCGGTGCGTCCCACTAGTGTGTCCAATTCGGAGACGACAGAAAGCAACCTGAAGCCTTCGCGGCATTGAGGGGTAGGTCCATGAAACAGTCGTGGCGCAATGACACGCAACTTTGATTTCCCTTTGACCCTCTCACATCTTCTTTGCCAAGCAACCCGAAGAGCTGCCCGTATTCCTGTCATGTAGTCGGTGTGAAGATCAGGGAAAAGCTGGTCCAGTTGTAGAGTTCTCGCGGACACTTTGGCGCCCTCATCGGCGCGCTCATTCCCCGCAATTCCTACATGTCCAGGAACCCAGCAGAAGATAATCTCGACATCCGCCCGGACTGCCAAAACCATGGCGTCACGGATATCGCAAACCAGGGGATGCAGAGATTCCAATGCCCCAAGAGCACTCAGGGCGCTTTGTGAATCACTATATATCACAATCCGGTCTCCGAACCGGGCACGTCGCGTAATCTCCCGTACCGAGTGTTGTATTGCCACCAGCTCAGCCGTGAAGACAGAGGTAGCACCTGGCAGAGCACCGCTGAGTTCAAACAGAGGGAATACGGCGTGGAAGCCGACCCCCTCTTGGGACTTGAAGCCATCCGTATACACTGGCACGGTTCCAGCGTGACACGAGGTGTGCTCAAAAAAGGTCGAAAGTAATACTCCCAGCGCTGTAGAAGCTTTGGGAGCAGAGGCGTGGCGACAAATAGCCAAATGTGGTACCCTCAAAGATGGCATACTGGGCAGAACCAGGGGCGCTACCGGCCCGAGAGCTATACCTAGGTCTCGAAGGAGTTTTCTGGCCCTAACCCCAAAGGGCATAGGGTATGACTGGCGTCTCTCGGTGGCATAGGCACCATAGAGATTAGCTGCCGATGCAGTGAGAGCTGTTAGCGACTGAGAGAGACGCCGGGCTCGCGCGTACAGGTGAATGAGGCACAGTACACGGCGCAGAGCGAGTGGCATATCCCCAGCATCGACTAGTAGGCTCTCAATGGGGAAAGTTCGGAAGGCACCGGTTGCCAGGCGAAGACCGGTGTGGTGGATCGAGTCCACCTTCTGCAATAAACGCTCGAGCTGCAGATGCATAAAACTCGCATCCGTAGTCGAGCTTCGAACGAACAAGGGATCGATAAAAAAGTAAGGCAGTAACCTATCAGCGCGCCAAGCACTGAACGTCAAGGAACGGAGAATATCCATGGCGCGCGTACAAGAGACCCTATGGCTGCGAATATGAGCCTCCCAGGTGAGGCGTCGGTTAAATACAAGACCAAGGAAACGGTGCAATTCAACCACTTCCAGGTGTAGCCCATTAAGAAACAAGTCTGGGTCTGGGTGGAGCCGTGGATGGCGGCAGAAGTGCACCACCTTAGTCTTCGCCAAAGAAAACCGAAACCTGTGCACTTCGGCATAGCGAGAGACACGGTTTAATGCCTGTTAAAGTCGACACTCCAGAGTTGGCATCTGGGCCGCGCCAAAAGAGATCGAAAGGTCGTCAAAAACATCTTCTGGCAGCACCGAGGTAATGCCGTTGATGCTCAGGGCAAAGAGTGTAACGCTGAAGGCACTTCCCTGCGGGACACCCTCTTTCTTCTCCTTCAGGTATAAGAGGGCTCGCTCCACCCGTACGCATAATCGACGATCTCGCAAAAATTCAGATATAAAGACCGGGAGGCGTTCCCTCGTCCCCATTGTATGGAGGGTCTCCATGATACCGTATCGCCATGCGGTATCATAAGCCTTCTCCAGATCGAAAAATACCGTGACAGAGTGCTGTCTATGAAGGAAAGCCTCTCAGAGAGCATTTTCCAGTCGAAGCAGAGCACCCGACGTGGAATGGAACTTGCGGACGCCGCACTGCGCAGAACACAAATAGCCTATGTTGTCCAGACCAAAGGCTAATCTAACAGTTACTAATTTCCTTATCAACTTGCATACGCAGGAGGTTATTAAAATTGGGCGGAAACCGGCCGGGGAAGAATGATCTCTCCCCAGTTTGCGAAAGACTAGCACAGTAGCGATTCGCCTGGACTCTGGGAGGTTACCATCTACCCAGATCTTGTTGAACAAATCTAGCAGAAAGGCCATGCCTCGCTCACCCAGGTGTCGAAGCAAGGCGTACGGGACATCGTCTGGACCATGGGTGGTGTCCGCGCACGAAGCAAGAGCGGAACACAACTCACTCACAGTAAATCTGTCGTTGAAGGGTTCTCCGCCTCTGGAGGTAAAGTCCAGCTGGCAGCCTTCCGCGACATCAAGTCCTGCATTGAATGCTAGCGGAGTAGCATCCCGGCTAGAGAATGCGGAGAAAGCGGTCGCGAAGGATTCCACCACGGACGCGGGGTCCGAGATTGCGGTCCCATTCTCCTGAATAATTGGAGAGAGGTCCTGCTCGAACTTGCCACGAATCCTATTGACCCGCTTCCACACCTCTGCTAAAGGGGGCTTCCCGTTAAATGAAGACATGTATTTCCTTCCAGAAGAGCGGCGGGCGTGCTTCGAAATATACCGGAATCTAAATAAACCGACAGTGAAATCGTTTGGGCGGCGCTTATAGCGCATGTAGATATAACGCTTCTCTTTGAGGGCCGTCTCACAATCGGATGACCAACAAAGGAGTGGTCTGCGTGCAAAATGGCCAGACGTTCTGAGAATAGTAGTCAGGCCCGCGGCGAAGAGGTCTTCGGAGAAGAACTCAACGGCCTCATCTACCGACCTAAACTCGCGAGAATTCAGTCATTTCTTGAAATGCAGGCCACCGCACCCGCGCCAAGCACCACCCGAGGAAGCCTCTCAGGCAGCAGCGGCCAATAAAATGATATTTGAATAGGAAAGTGATCACTACAATGGAGGTCATCGACCACCCTCCAATCAAAATCAGGTTGTGCATCCGGAGAGCATAGAGATAGTTCAAGGCAAGAAAATGAAGCGGTTCTCGGGCAGTGATGCGTAACCTCATCCACATTTATGACACCTATCTCAAGCTCTTCGATCAGATCGGCAAGGACTTGTCCCCTAGGATTTATTGAGTAGTCTCCCCAGAGAGGATGTCTGCCGTTTAGATCTCCAAGCAAGAGAAAGAGCCTCGGTAACCGTGTCACGACGCGGCGGAAGTACCCCGCGTCGAAGTCAGCTGACGGTGGAATGTACGCAGGAATAACAGTATACCTCATATTCGGGTGAAGCTGCACAGCCACTGCCTGAAAGGAGTTATCTAAAGTGAAAAAAAGAACAGAGACATCATGACGAGTGTAAACCACGCATCCCCCACCCAGGCCCCCATCTCATGGTGGTTGGGTCGCAAAACCCTTATACCCAGGGAGGGCGGGCAGGGGGCACGCGCCTAGCATGGTCTCCTGCAGATAAATAACTAACGGGGAACGGGACGAGACGAGCCTGCGCAGCTCCTCCCAGTTGGCCCGGAGTCCACGGCAATTCCACTGAAGGAATATGCCCTCCAGGCCTAGCTCGGAGGAGACGCGGTGGCCCTCTTCGAACAGAAGACCCTCACGGGAATGGCCGTACGCTTCCCGGAGGCAAAACCCCGGGCGCTGTTGGCCGTATAATGCGCTGAAGGCGCTTTCTTCGCCTTCGATGACTCATTGAGGAAGGTTGGGCTCTCCATGCGAGTCTTTTCCTCCCTCCGACTCGAAACCTTAGAAGGGCGTTGCGGCTTCAAGTGAGGGCTGCCCTCATTTCGAGGATCCACCGTCTCTGAGTCACCCAGCCCACCACTAGACTTGGGCAAAGGGGCCGAATCTCCTTTGTTGCTGTCCTCCTTTCAGGAGGCAGCTTTACGAACCCCGGAAGATGGCCTGTCGACTAACTTCAGGGGTGTTGCCTCCTGTGAGTCTAACGACTCGGTGGAGGTGCATGACCGTTTCGCCTTACGGGAAACGGTCATGCTGGGGTAAGAGGGGGAAGCCCTGGTTTTAGCCAGGGCTGGGTGTGAACACTTTGTGCCGCCAGCTTTAACAGGGCAACACCCGGGTTGAGTAGAACCCACAGAGGGGCTTCGAATGGGCGCGGAAACAACCGTACTCGTTGACCTGAATGGGCAAGGAGCAGAGGGTGTCTTTCTAAGCATTGAGGTGTAAGACGTCAAAGGCAGAGCCGGGCGCGCCAGGACCAAGTCCTTAGCCTCGAGGAATGAGAGTCGATCCTGGGCCTGAACGGCCAGGATTTCTTTCTCAAGGAGATATGCACCACATTGCTTCGAAGAAGCTGGGTGCGGCTCTCCGCAATTGACACACTTGGCCACACACGATTTGGACTTATCGTGTGTGGCCTTGGAGCAATCTACACAGATTTCGGGTATCTTCAAATTTGCAAGTCTACATGAGCGATTCGTATGGCGGAAGCAGTGACAGTAATGGCACTTCTGCGGCAGTGGCACGAATGCCTTCACGCGGTACCGGTACCAACCGGCACGCACCGACTCAGGGAGCTTGTCACAGTCGAACGTGATGAAGAGTGTAGGGGTGGGTCTCGAGGCCCCTCCCTGTTTTCTCATCACACGTTCGACCTTGACCGACCCATGGTCGGCCAGCTTTAGGGTGATGTCCTCAATGGAGTAGTCAACGAGTTCCCTCGCATAAACTACTCCTTTCACGAAGTTCATGGTAGAGTGCGGCATCACACTCACCGGAATGCCCTCAAGTGTCCGAAGAGCACTTATCTTGGTCACCTCGGAGGGATCCGCCGCATTTGCCAGAAAGCTCCCGTCCGAGAAACGGGTCACCTTAGGCTCTCTACCAATTATACCAGCTAAAGCTCTCTTCTGATAGATAATGTTACCCTTGGCTAACATGCTGCCATCAGTGGAGCGAATAACTAAGAATCGTTTCAAGTCAGCGAGCTCAAAAACGCAAGGTAATCTCTTGAATGAGGGGCCCCGAAGTAATCGAGGCTCCCCTCTGCGCAATTTTGTTCTTATTTTGGAATTCTCCGCCCAGGCGAGCGCCGAGGTCGGACATGCAGATCTTGGCTTGGCTGCATTCAAGGATGTTACCGGCCTCGTCCGTCCCCGCGGCCCCCGTGGAGGCAGAAGAGCCCCGAGTCGTTTTGGTCTTTATGTATTTTTCTTTTTAGGAGAGGAGGGTGGGGAATGGACCCGCTTGTCCCCTCCCCCAGGAAGAGCTACCAGGCCAGATGGCCCAGCCTCTGCAAGGTCCTTCGCCGAGATGGTGAAGGTCCCAGCAATCGTGGGGGCACCGGCCGGAGGAGCAGATCCCTCCAGTCTTTGTAATACCTTATCAGCCTGATCCTTCTGGCGAGGGCCCCGCACAGGAGCAGAATCTGCCCCCATGGAAGGCCCCACCTTCTTAGGCTGGGCTGCGTCACGGAGTATGTCTATCTAAGGGGGGGGCTCCATTTGGCCATTCCCCCCATAACATCACAGGTCTTATCAGTCTTGTCCATGTTCTTTGTGGGGGCATAGGCCTTCACCCCCGCTAGATTTAATATTTTGGCTAGCAGGTCTTTAGAGGGAAGTGGCCGATGGGGCTTTTTTTACTCTCCGGTTATGGGCTGCCTGTTGGCTTTCCTGGCAGTTCCCTGTGAAAGCAAAGGCGCGACTGCCAGATTTGAGATGGAGTCACCACTCCAAGGAAGGGAGCAATTGGAAGCCCCCTGCAGCCATAAGCCCCCTGCACTCATAAGCTTCTTCTCCGGTTTAAGAGTTGTGGAGTGTCCCCTAGGGAAACACAGAGGGGATTTTGGTTTTGGCAAGTTTTCATTCATGGGCATGGTGAACCTTTTTTTGTACGGGATGCAAACGCTAATCACCCCCCGCAGTGGCCCGCTCTGCGAAGGGGTGAGTACAGGCCTGGCGAGCCAGGGCCGCCATTTTGGACCACCAGTCCCGCCTGGTAGCCTGGCAGTCCCTCAGCATGTGGGCTCCACCTTGGACACGGCGTAAAATTGATAGTGTGAAGAGAGAAGGAAAAGGGATGTGAGTAAGGTATGGGTGGGGATGAAGCAGGTTGTTAAAAACCCACCATCCCAAACCGGAGCTCAGGGGTTAGGGAACATTGTCCCCTCCCACCTCAGCCCCGATCGGGGATAGTTGGCTGAGAAGAAGGTCAGCATCTACCCTGTGAAATTAGAGGCTGACCAGAGAAAGTTGTGGGAGAGGTTGTATGAAAAGCGAGGAAACAGGGAGGAAAACACAAGTGTTCTGAAGGAAGGAAAAGAGGCTAATCTGAGGTCGGACGGGGTGCTGAGTCCCATCAGCAGAGCGGCGAGGATGGCAAATCGCCGCGCTCCTCACGGAAGAGGGGGAGACTGGGCTTCTACGGTAGGGGGGAAAGGGAAAGAAGAGACTCGGCATCCACAGTAAGGGTGGGAATAATTGGGGGGCTGACTCGACATTCCCCTCGCATTAGTACTGACGCCGTCATTCCAAATAAGATCCTAGCTGCGGGCGGGTATGACACCGTGTTCTATCGCTCGAGGATATGCGCCGTCAGTGTATGATTCCACAGACGTCTTAAAAGAGGCCGCCGAATACCTTCTGTATTTTCTGGGCTTGGCTCACTCGGGCGCAACGTAGAGACAGCTTACCACCACGACCTGGTTTCTTCTCCAATGGGGTGGGGGTGTACGTTTTCGGGATTCTTCTTTGGGCGGATTCTGACGGAATACTTCCACGATTAATTTTGTGACGGGGAATATATAGGCGTTCGCCGGAACTCCTATATTTGCTAACGGAAGCAATTAAGCTCTTCCTCACCGCTTCTGCGTTTATAGCTCAGCGGCGGGGTTTTGATGGTCCAACGGAACCGAAGAAATTATCGGCTAATCTCGCCGGAAGTTTGCCGACCGGCGTAGGGCATTGCTCTTCCCGATAACTCTCGTTTCACACGACTCCTTTAACAAAATCTTACTCGATCTCTCGTTCTGCGACATACATAAATATTAGAAACCTCATAGATATGGGAAACATATATATATATATATATATATATATATATATATATATATATATATATATATATATATATATATATATATATATATATATATATGAGAATCCTACATAGATATTGAAAACCTACATATATATGGGAAACCTATTGGGTTGAGGAATAAGTTCTTGCGTTTTTTTTAATGTTGTGTTGATTTAAGTTTTGTTGACGTGATTTGTGCAATACAATAATAAATAAGGAGAGCAAAATTTGCAAAGGTTAGGCTACGCCTCTTAACAGCGTAGACTATTAGGCTTTTGCTTAGGCTACGTCTAGAAGTTGAGTAATAAGTCATTGCGGTTTATTTAAGAGTTGTGTTAATTTATTTTTGTTCTGTACCCTCAAAATGGAATGTCAAGTTGAAAGAAAGGCGCATTTTCGACAATGCAAACGCAGCCCAAAGCTCGTCACGATATTTGTGCTGTGTACGGAGAAAATGCTTTATCAGAAAGGACAGCTCAATGGTGGTTTTCACGTTTCAAAAACGGTCATTTCAATCTTAAGGAGGAACAACGTTCTGGTCGCCCCATTAAGTTGGATGAAGTTTGATTGAACAACCTTCTTCATGAAAATCCTCGTCAAGCGCTAGAGACTTGGCTGTACAATTGGCGTGTGATCAGAAAACTGTAGTGAATCACCTTCATTCGATGGGGAAAGTTCAAAAACTCGGTGCATGGGTTCCGCACGCTTTGAGCGAAAGCAATAAACTTCAACGCTCCACGATTGCCGCAGGTTTGCTTGCTCGTCACAAGGCTACTCGTGGATATAAGGACAGATATCTTCACCGCATCATCACTGGCGACAAAAAGTGGTTTGTTTATTTCAACATGAACCATCGAAAACAATGGCTTAGCCCCAATAAAAAGCCACTTCCGCGATTAAAGCAAGGACTTCATTCACGAAAGACGATGTTGTGTGTGTGGTGGGATTGTGAAGGCATCATTCTTCATGAGCTCCTTGCGAACGAGATTGTTAATGCAGAACTCTACGTTTAACAAATGTATCGACTCGCCGAAGCTATTCGTGAAAAGTGACCTCATCGATGTCATGGAGTCCTTCTGCAACACGACAATGCTCGTCCTCACATTGCCAATATGACAAAAGACACCATCCAAACGCTTAATTGGGAAATTCTTCCGCATCCTCCATATTCGTCAGACTTGGCTCCATCGGATTTCCATATGTTCCGATCGCTCTCCAACAATTTGTGTGGCGTT
Organism: Ceratothoa steindachneri; assembly: GCA_963969495.1. NCBI lineage: Eukaryota > Metazoa > Arthropoda > Malacostraca > Isopoda > Cymothoidae > Ceratothoa > Ceratothoa steindachneri. Next base: position 202,856,496 of record OZ018319.1, on the reverse strand, counting down.
TCGTTCAATACTGATGTGGAATTAAGAACCTGGTTAGAAGAATTCTTTGAGTCAAAATCCAGAGATTTCTATTGCAGAGGCATCGAAAAACTAGTTGAACGTTGGGAAGAAGTCATAAATAACAACGGAGAATACATTATTGATTAAATTGCATATTGTTATCAATTAAAAATGACGTTTTTCTAAAATTGTTAATGGTAATGAAGAAATTTGATAAAACCACAAGAACCTATTCCTCAACCCATTACATAAATATAGAGAAAACCTAAATAGATATGTGAAACCTACATAGATTTGGGAAAACTACGCAGATATGTAAAAACTACATAGATCATGTGTTATCTCAATTTAAGTGTTAATCCGAACTTGTCTCTTTTTCGATGCCATGAAGGATAGAAGAAACAGTTAAGAATCTAAGCGTGAGGTTGGTCACTTACATTATATGTAGGATTTGTTAAAAATCCAAATTTATATTTAACCCATATTGTAGTTGATTTTCTAACGCTGTAAGTATTTATAATGTTTGATGATATCTTCACCAGTAAATTTTATTATATATATATATATATATATATATATATATATATATATATATATATATATATATATATATATATATATATATATATATATATATATATATATATATATGGAATTAAACCACATTCTCCGGAGACAATTTAATTCAGAACAGTTTCGGTGTATCTCACACCCTTTTTTAACTGACACTGGATAGAAAATATAAGAAAAGTGCTTACAAACATAACACAGGGTCAGGTCGTGAAAGATCCCCTCTTTTTTCCCCAATCCCCTACTTGTGGCTAATCAGGGACGGGGGGGTTAGGCCTAAACATATTGAAGGGCTGACATTTTACTATTTTGTTTATTAGCCACAAGTAGGGGATTGGGGGAGAAAGAGGGGATCTTTCACGACCTGACCCTTTGTTATGTTTGTAAGCACTTTTCTTATATTTTCTATCCAGTGTCAGTTGAAAAGGGGTGTGAGATACACCAAAACTGTTCTGAATTAAATTGTCTTCGGAGAATGTGGTTGAATTCCTTATCTTTTCGTGCGATATTGCATTAATTTTCATCATCATATATATATATATATATATATATATATATATATATATATATATATATATATATATATATATATATATATATATTGGATAACCTGTATCTATCATTAATTTAATAGCATTCAAATTTTGTTTGTATTTATATTTTATTAGATTATGATAGATTTTAATGTTATTATATCATTAAAGTACTTAATACCAAAATATTCGAAAACTCCAAAATAATTTGAAAAGTTGAAGTGTCCTATATTTAGTTAGATACTGATTACATTATACAAATTATAGCTTTAAATGTCCTGTTTATGTGACAGTAGGCCTTATTTGTTGCAAAGCTTGACAAGGTTTATAAACCAATTGCAAACCAGAAAACCACTCGAAATTCATATTCCCATCTCAGCTCATTTTCTTCCCAGGTATTTCATGTGTACACGACACAAAAACATTGCCCCGAAAAGGAGAGTCCTTATAAGGTTTGAAAGGCTTTCTCAGGCTTGTAAAGCATTTATCAGCCTTCTAAGTCTTTGGTAGCCTTACAATGTCTTTACCAGGCTTGTAACGTCTTTATTGAGATTGACAAGTATTTATCAGTATTGAAAGCATTTATCAGTCTTGCAAAGTCATTGATAACCTTGTAAGGTCTTTATCAGGCTTAGAAAGACTTTGAGAGCCTTGGAAGGTCTTTATCAGCCTTGCAAAGTCCTTATCAACATTAAAATCTGTTTACGAGACTTTATCAGGTTTATAAAGTGTTTGTTGACATTAAAACGTTTTTACCACTCTTGCAAAGTCTTTGTAATGCTTGGAAAATTTTGATCAGCATTGAAAAGTCGTCATCAGTCTTACAAAGTCATTATTAGGCTTACAAAGTCTTTATCGACATGAATAGTCTTTAGTGGTATTGAAACGTCTGCAACACTCTTGCAAATTCTTTAACAAACTTGCAAAAGCTTTCCCAGCAGTTTAAAGTCTTTATCAGTATTAAAAGTCTTTATCACTCTTACCAAGCCTTTAGCAAGCTTGCAAAGTCTTTATTAACAATGAGAAATTTTTATCAACTTTGCAAAGTCCTTATCAGCAATGAAACAACTTGATCAGTCAGCAAAATCCTTTACGAGTCTTGGTGAGACTTTATCAGCATTGAAACTTCTTAGTCTGACTTGCAAGTTCTTTATCAGACTTGCAAAGTTTTTAGCATGAATGAGAAGTGTTGATTAGCCCTGTAAATTCTTTATAAAACTCTTAAGCTATTGATCTGACATATGTCAAATGTGCTTCGGTGCCTTCTTTATTGTTTTTTCATTTGACTGGATAAATTTGGGGACGCAAATGTATCGGCTTTAAAAAAGCTTTTCTTTTCCCGGCGCGCATTTTGCCGCGAGATAAATAGCATCATTGTCTCTGAAGAAAACAAAATCACATTAAAGGATTTTTAGAGATTTCTCGACCGGTAACGATTTTTTGTGATACTGATTAATCGTGATGAGGCTCCGTGCTACGAGACGAGGTATATAGTATTGCATTCAGGGTAAAATAAATATAAGGTTACTGTTAAATACAGCCCCAAAAGAAAACATTAATAATTCATAATAATAATAGGCATTATTATGAAATTATTCGAGGCTATACAATATTCACAGAACTCTAACTAAGAAAAGGTTTGTCAGAGTAGGTGGGTTTCTAAGGCACGCTTGAGGGCACCAAGGTAGGGTGAGGCGCGTATCGCAGCAGGCAGATCATTCCACATTCTATGAGCAAATATCGAAAATGCACGATCACCCATGGAACACCCGCCTGTCAAAAATAATTAGTAAAAGAATGATAGCTGAGTATAAGGTTATCAAGTGATGAGAAAGGAATAGTAATGTGAGGGAAGAGGGCGATGCGACATTTAAAAAGAAAGACCTTGTACAAATTTGACTTGAAATCGAAAGAGGGGCGAGAGAAGATCACATAATGGAGAGATGCAGTGACTATGATCAAAGAGGGCGCGGATGCGGCGACTGTGATCAAGGTGGTTTCGGATGCGGCTAATGGGATCAAATTGGGCGCGGATGCGGCTACTGCAATCAAAGTGAGCGTGGATGCGGCTAATGTGATCGAATTGAGTGTGGATGTGGCTAATGTAATCAAATTGGGCACGGATGCAGCTAGTGCGATCAAAATGGGCGCGGATACGTCTAATGCGATCAAAATGGGCGCGGATGCAGCTAATGTGATCAAATTGGTCGCGGATGCGGCTACTGCGATCAAAGTCGGCGCGGATGCGGCTAATGTTACGATGATAGTTGATGATGAAGATGACGATATGAGAGGAACCCGATAAAGTACTTGTCCCCTTCATGAATATGAGGCACGAAATGATTACGATGTGGTGAAGATTGATGATGATAATAAAAGACAAACCGCACAGAAAGCTAAAACATTTCATAACAACAAAGAAAAAAATTATGTTGACGATTATGCGCCAAAGATTGATGATGATGCTACATAATGATTGATGATGATAAAAGAGTAACTTAAGAGACAAATTGACCCCTCCATAACTATGAAGGACAAAGTGATGATGCTTATTAATAATGATTGATGAAGACAGGAGTAGGCAATTAGTCTTGATCTGCAGTGAATAATATTAAGTCCCTCTTAATGTTGGGGCCAAGAAGCCTCCGATGACTAACAATTATCTCCCTCCTCCAGCGGAACACATACAAATTTAGGACAAATGGAATTTTTAAAAACGTTTTTCGATCAATTTGGTCAGAATGATAGAAGGTGCGGTGGCTCATTTGTGGCCGTTGGCAACTGCAAATTCCGCGCATGCGTCCTGTCATTCGCCGAGTCTCTTCTTGGGATCTACGCCGGGAGCGCCAATGCGAAGATTTCCGAGTGCTTAGATGTCAATCTGAGGATGGTGCAGACGATCAGGCAAGAGTTGGATGGGTGAGGCTGTGATTACGAGGTTACGGTGCTTGGAAACCTCACTCTTAAGCATTTTCATGCAAAAAGAACCCTCAAATTTGTCGCGGAGAACCAGGCCATAATTGACAACGATCCTGGAAAAAGGTCCATAGACGACCAGGCAAGAGTTGGATGGGTGAGGCTGTGATTACGAGGTTACGGTGCTTGGAAACCTCACTCTAAGCATTTTCATGCAAAAAGAACCCTCAAATTTGTCGCGGAGAACCAGGCCATAATTGACAACTATCCTGGAAAAAGGTCCATAGGCAGTTACAAACTCTAGGTTGTTGTGTCCCCTAAAGATGTACCGAGAATCATGAAAACCAAATTCCCGCTCCTTATCATGCTGTATGGGGTGGTCAGTAGCGAGGGCCACGTTATCTTCTCGGAAGGCCTCAGACTCAATACGGAGAGCTACATCGAGTGCCTGGGAAAGTTGGTGTTGTCCAGGATCTAGGAGGTGGCTGCTGGAATGCTGTACGTGGTGTGCCACACAAGCAAGAGGACCCAGTCTTGGTTGTCAAACATTTTCTTTGACCACATGACTCCGAACACCCCAACTTCCCAAGCTGTAACCCCCTCGAATATTATGTGTGAGATATTGGTTGAGATAAAGACCAACGACTCTCCGTGCACCGCTAAGGTAGAGCTTAGATCCAGGATTACACAGCTTTCATCCTGTTAAACAGGAGTACGGTGGAGGCCTAACAGGTTCTGACGCCACCTGGAGATCTTAGTTAAGGCCGACGGCGACAATGCTTTAAGTTTTTACAATGAAATTTTGGTAAATATATCTGTATAAAAGACCTGTATTAGTTTCTTCTATATGAAAGTTTGGCGGCAAATTACCCACCGCCACCGATTATTCCGAAAATCACCTTTATTTATTTTGTTTCAGGTTCATAAATCACATTAGAATACATGTTGAGACAGTCTAAAATTGCGTGAGGCACCCTATCATGCCTTATACAAGTACACTGCACCGCATCGAGTGCTATTGCCTAGAAGCTGCCTCTTTACCTTCGATGGGGAGAGAAGATGGCGAGTGTGCATCCCCGCCGAAGGGAAATCATTCCCCCTTTATTATTGTCTATCCCTATTTCCGTATGCTCTGATTACAGATTTGTGATACAGAAGACGAAGAGAATACCACGTTACCCAGTCAGAGCAGAGCCTCACTTCGCCTAAGCGGGGTCAGCAAGCAGCTCGCCCTATCAGGCGCACTGCATACTAACCAAGGAGACTTCCACTACTACGTGGGAGCAAATAGGGCAGGCCACGGAGACTAACGCATATCCCGTAGGAACAAAGATAGCAAAGCGTCCCGCGTAAAGGGAAGCTTCTTCCCTCGTTTAACGACCATTCAGTGCGAATGTCTGAGTCATTATTCTTATCCTTTCTGCCCTCTACCACTTCCTTGATACTCATACGTTTTCACTCCACTTTAGGTGAAAACCTATTCACGCCATCAGTTCCCGCAGAATCTCTTCTCCTGTGTGCCACTATATATCTCCTGATGATTTTCCATTAAATTTTCTGCCATTTGTCCGCTGATGCCATAAACGATTTAGTCAGTGACCACCGTTTCTCCAGACGACCTCTCCATGCCAGAGCTCTCCTCTCTCACTAATCTAGTCCAATTCTCATCCTGAGTGAGTTTTTACTTGCCCATTGTCCTCACTATTACTGCACTCAGCGTCATAGCTCCCATTTCCTCCCCGTAAGACATAGGGACCATGTGCAACTTCTCTGCAATATACACTAGTGAGCTCTCAAGAAGTTGACCAATTCCCAACCAACCTTCGCCCTCTACCATACACTCCAAGCTGAAGAATATTAAGTCATTCATTTTATAATCTAACAAAATTAGTCATTAATTCTATCACAATAATACACCGGTAAAAAAAAAATCACTTTTCTTGTTATTCAAATCATTATTTCTACTCAGAAGTTCTACGCATTAATTCTACTTTTATCTTGTCGCTTCCCAGTATATAATTTCTATCTGGTAGATAATTATTAATCAACATAATCTATACATATTTCATTAATGAGAAAATAGTTGCTAACTCTGCCCTTTAATGAAATGCTCAGAATTTTGCTGTTGAAGAGAAGTTTTGCGAAACAAAATTGTCTCGCTGAAGGTGATGATTCAGTAATTATTATTAGTTATAGTATTATCCGTTATCCTAGATCTACTTCATATATGATGTGGTTAGTACGCATCTATGCATTACAGGCAATTGCATGCTTCACTTGCAGGTTAACTTTCGGGTGAGCGGCTACCGAGCACCTTTTATCCGGACTTTGTCGCTTTTTTCTTATACATTTTCTTTCATTCCTATTCTTATTTCATTATTAATCTCATTCTCCTTTATTCCCCGCCCTTTCTTTCCCATTCCTCCCCCACACTACTTGTTCGATCACCCATTTTGCTTCCTCCAGCCCTGCCTTGCTTTCGGCAAGAAGTTAATGTATCGCTCTTGTGAAAAATATCAAATTGTAATCTTTTGAGGTCTCTCTCTCTGCTCTGCTGCCACGATGTAATCGCTGTGCGATCATATATCGCGATCGAAAATCGGAGATGCTAAATTAATGACTAATTTTAAGGTAAAATAGCTTAGAAAATTAATCAATTTCGTTGTCCTTTGGGACTCTTTCGGTTCTACGTGAGAGGAAGCGTTCATATCGGAAATCAGAGGATAAAGTCTTTCCATGTGTCTATATAATTTAAAAATACTATTCTGCGTAAACTTATTGCATACACCATGCTCATTATAAAGTTTGGTTGCGTGAGAGGCAGGCTAAGCATATCACAAGGAAATTTACTTTCAAACCAGCGACAATGAAAACCGAATTTTTCGATTTTCTTTACAAATTGGGGCTTTTGGGGTTAAGCAGAAATTCAGGTCGAAATATAGAGAATGTATCACTTCTAAAAACGATATAGAGAACCAAAGAAGGCGCATAAATAAATCCATTCATTTTGATTTTCCCAGGAGAGTACAAGCTAGATGTCAAAATGTTGGCAGTAGCACCCACCACATTAACAGTAAATGATGGAATGGGTAGTGTATTAATAGAGATGCAACTTCAAACGCCCAATCAGTGATAGAGGAATAAGATAAAATCTTCGTCCTTTTCTCACATCAACCGCCAGCATTTCCTCCCGGTCCATCTTAAACGTGGCAAAAACAATTTAAAATTAAATGTAAAAACGCGTTTGATTCATTATCCAGAAATGAAAAGTAGAGCGAGGCGGTTGTCTTAGGAGAAACTATACTTAAAGATAATTAAAATGAATTTAAATAGAAATACACGAAATCGAACACAATTTGCTTCCGATGTAATAGAATAAAAAAAAAATGGGATGAATTCAATCGAAAAATAGAATTACAAAGTTCAGATTCAGCAAAAGTAACACTTATAGACACCAACGATGTATGTACGTAGGTTCGATACCATGCCATTGAAGATTATTCATCGATGTTGTGAGCTCATAGAATAGTATCATTATTATTATTCCTAGATTTAACAGATCATGATGCTATAATTAAAGGAAGTTACAGTAATAAGTCTCCATAGAGCATTTTCACCCAATGGGGGTTAAAATTGCAAATTATTGAACGTGGGCGGCAAATAGAGACTATATAGAGACTGGTTTTACATGGAAGACTCAGACAGAATGTGGAGTAAGTGGGGACGGGGCTGCTTTACTTGAAATAACAAACTCATGAAAAAGAAATATTGAATCGGCATTACTAGTGTCGTAGTTTGCATCTGCACACAATAAATTAAAAACCATTTTCTATAGACCACCAATTCGTTCTGAAGATGTTGTCCTTAGTCTCTTTGAATGGCTTTTTCTATTATTAAAATAAAAACAACTGTAATAGGTTTTAGCTAAGCAGCATTAACACTATAACTAATTCATAGTATAAAAAGAAAAAAGAGACTGCTAAATTTTATACAGGACTCTCTTTTCCTAAAGGTTGATAAACCAATGTTCGGATAAAACATATTAGATTTAATTCTTACCAGGGACGTGTAGCTGGTGGAGAAGGCTCAAGTTGATCAGCCACTGCAGACAAGTTTCCATAGCTTACTCAGATTCCAAAAGGATGCAATCGAGAGGGCAATCAATTAATACCAATTTGAAGGTTATAATTGCGTTCGCCGGAGGGCAATTAACTGGCAAGAGTTAATTTCAGAGGAGGGATACCAAAAATAGGTATATGGCGTTACAAGAGGTTGTGCTCACTCGATTCTGTGAGTTAATTCCTGCGAAGAAAAGAACGCCAACCAGAAAGAAACCCCAGGATTAACATCATAATCAAGAAACAGATACCACACTGGTAAGTGGAACCTCAGAGAGACGAAAAGAAAGGAAGAACAAGCCCTTGCACCAAAGCCCAACACGAGCCTAGGCATTTCTATAACTATAGTCCCGCAGGGACTATGAATATATAGTTATAGACTATAGTTATATTTATAGAGAGGTGTAGCCTGTTACACCTGGTACCTGTAGGAGCCGCACGTCCCCCCGGCCTGACTGCAAATTAGGGAGGTCCTCTTACTGGTTTGACTTGAACTTTCTTGATGGAGCCAGTGAAAGTTGTTGGTGGGCTTTCCCCTCACCTCCACTCACCACTACTTTACCTTATTAGTAGTAGTATTTTTAGTTACTAATATTGCCATTATTATTATTATTATTTAATATGATTTTTATATTATTTGTTATTTATGGTCAAAGTTCCAGGACAATTTCGCCTAATTGGAGGGCCGGGTTGGCCAAACCCATCAACACTGGACCGGTGACCGATTATGTGTAAATGACCACATTCTGGACTTTTTGATCCTGTGGAAACTTTTCTCTTAACCTAACCTAACCTAACCTAACCTCAGAGGGAGGTCATAGTATCTACTTTGCATGAGGCCCCTTTTCTCTTTTTTTATGGTGACAACTAAAGGCAATAGAGGGAAAGGGCATGTAAATCTGCCTCCAAGCGCGGCCTCGCCCTCCCTAGATGTCTGGGAGGGCGAGGAAAATCGAGGCACCCCTTCGAACGGTGGCTTCCTACTCATCCTTTTCTTTGGAGGCGCCCTCGGAAGACTCCATCTCCCTACCAGTGGCAGTCCCTCCTTCTCTACCACAAGGGACTGCCGAAAGAGAGGGTAGGCGGCTCGATAGATCCAAAACCCCGAAGGAGGGAGAGGGGGAGCAGAGCCAGTGGATGCGTTTTCCCTAACCTCCTGCATTTTAAGCATGCAGAGGTCGACGAAACACGACGAGACACAATTCTCGAAAAGGATCTATGATGCTTTGGCGGTGGGAGTGGTGATGGGGAGGTGGGGGGAGGCATGGCCACCACAAGGGGACCAACCCTAAGAGGGACATAGGCCAGGAGGCGACCCAGCCGCATATGGCAGGATCTTCTATAGGTGCGAAGCTGGGCTGGGTCCCAAACACCGAACCCTGATCCTCTCCGGTGCAAGTTGCTTTCGCGTGGCTTGGGCCCGCGGGGAAAAGAGGGACCTCCTCACCCGGCTTGGGCCCCCTTTAACAGTCAAGACTTTCTCCATCTCGGAGAAGGATCTTGACGAGTCTGGTCCGTCTGGCCTAGTGGCTCCTAACAGTGGGAGTGAGAAGAGGTTTCATTCCCCACTAGGGTTGGGAAAACACCTAAAATCCGAAACCCGGTTCTGAAATCGCATTCAAAACTGAGTAGAACCGGTTTTAAAATGAAATTTTATATTTTATTTATGTACATATTATATTGTTAAAACCTTAATTTAATTAAAAACGAAAGGAATCAATATTTCTTTAATATTTGAAATGTTTATTTACAATAAGAAAAGTGATTTTACAATAAATGTTTATCCTATTAAATAAAATAATACTCTGTAACGAAACCAAATTACCTAATTGAAACTTCTATTTTTTTTTTGGGGGGGGGGGAAATAGGATCTTACAAAACAGAGAGAGCATTGATGATTTGAGCTGACTTTTTTTTTTTAATTTTATAGAGCCCATCTGGCAACTGCCCACTTGGGCATAAGTCGTCGAAAAACACGACAGCCTAGAACTAGGCTACTTTAAAATAAAAATATGAAAACATAACAATGATAAATATTGGAAAACTTAACAATCAGGAAGCAATCTCCGGCAGCGGGGAAAGGGCCCCCTCACTCTAGTGAAGGAGAGTGCAACGTACAAAACAATAATAACAAACGAAAAACAAAAACAACCATAAGTAAAGGGGAGAAGCCCGGCCTCCCTCAAAAAGTCAACAAGTCCACAACTCAATGTGAAAGAACTCGTCCCGAGCACAAGGGACAGGCGGTCGCGACCCCGCCCATCCCGGTACCGGGACAGGTATCGTGCGCGAAGATCACCAAGACTGGGACATTCGATAAGAATGTGGCGAACAGTCTGAGGGACGACGCAGTCGTCGAAATAGGGCGCTGGCGAGCGCTCCATCAGATAGCGATGCGTCACACGAGTATGTCCGATTCGGAGACGATAGAAAGTGACCTGAAGCCGTCGCGGCATTGGGGGATAGGTCCATGGAAACAGTCGCGGTGCAATGACACGCAACTTTAAGTTCCCTTCGACCGTCTCCCATCTTCTTTGCCAAGCAGTCCGAAGAGCTGCCCGTATTCCTGCAATGTAGTCGGTGTGAGGAAGAGCGAAACGCTGGTCCGGTCGCAGAGTCCTCGCGGACTCTTTGGCGCCCTCATTCCCCGCAATTCCTACATGTCCAGGAACCCAGCAGAAGATAATCTCGACATCTGCCCGGCTCACTAAAACCGTGGGGGCACGGATATCGCGAACCAGGGGATGCGGAGATTCCAATGCCACGAGAGCACCCAGGGCACTTTGTGAGTCGCTATAGATCACAATCCGGTCTCCGAACCGGGCACGTCGCGTAATCTCCCGTACAGAGTGGTGTATTACCACGAGCTCGGGCGGGAAGACTGACGCAGCGCCTGGTAGAGCCCCGCTGACTTCAAACAGAGGGGATACGGCGTGGAAGCCGACCCCCTCTTGGGACTTAGAGCCATCCGTATACACTGGCACGGTTCCAGCGTGACAGGATGTGTGCTCCAAAGAGGTCGAACGCAATACTCCCGGCGCTGTACAAGCTTTGGGAGCAGAGGCGTGGCGACAAATAGCCAAATGTGGTATCCTCCAGGGTGGCGTCGTGGGCAGAACCAGGGGCGCCACCGGCCCGAGAGCTATATCTACCTCTCGAATGAGTTTCCTGGCCCTAAACCCAAAGGGCTTAGGGTATGACTTGCGTCTCTCAGCGGCATAGACACCATCGAGTTCAGCTGCGGATGCAGTAAAAGCTGTTGGCGACTGAGGTAGGCGCCGGGCTCGCGCGTACAGGCGAGTGATGCACTGCACGCGGCGCAGAGCGAGTGGCATCTCCCCAGCATCGACCAACAGGCTCTCAATGGGGGAAGTGCGGAAGGCCCTGGTCGAAAAGCGAAGGCCGGTGTGGTGGATCAAATCCACCTTACGCAATAAACGCTCGGCTGCGGGTTCATAAAACTCGCATCCGTAGTCGAGCTTCGAACAAACAAAGGATCGATAAAAAAGTAGGGCAGTAGCCCTATCAGTGCCCCAAGCGCTGAACGACATGGAACGGAGAATGTCCATGGCGCGGGTACAAGAAAACCTAAGGCTGCGAATATGAGCGTCCAAGGTGAGGCGTCGGTCGAATACAAGACCAAGGAAACGGTGCGACTCCACCACGTAAAAGGCGAACCCCATTAAGAAACAAATCTGGGTCGGGGGAAGCCGTGGATGGCGGCAGAAGTGCACCACCTTAGTCTTGGCCAGAAGAAAGCTAAGCCTGTGCGCTTCAGCATAGCAAGAGACGCGGATCAATGCCTGTTGGATTTGACACTCCAGAGTTAGCATCTGTGCCGTGCCAAAAGAGATCGAAAGGTCGTCCACGTAGAGCGTAGAGAGAACAACTTCCGGCAGCACGGAGGTGATGCCGTTGATGCTCAGGGCAAAGAGTGTGACAATGAGGACACTAACCTGCGGGACACCCTTTTTTCTGCTCCTTTAGGCCGGAGAGGGCTCCCCACACTCGTACGTGGAATCAACGATCTCTCAAAAATTCAGCTATAAACATTGAGAGGCGTCCCATCGCCCACATCGTGTGGAGAGTCTCCATGATACCGTATCGCCATGCGGTATCCTAGGCCTTCTCCAGATCGAAAAACACCGTGGCGTAGTGCTGTCTACGAAGGAAAGCCTCGCAGACGGCATTTTCCAGTCGGAGCAGAGCATCCGACGTGGAGTGGAACTTGCGGAAGCCGCACTGTGCGGAAGACAGATGGCCTCCGCTGTCCAGGAAAAAGGCTAATCTAACATTTACCAATTTCTCCATCAACTTGCACACGCAAGAAGTTAAAGAAATTGGGCGGAAACCGGTCGGAGTAGTGATCTCTCCCCGGTTTGCGAAAGGCGAGCACAGTAGCGATTCGCCAGGAGTCTGGGAGAAGACCCTCCACCCAGATCCTGTTGAACAAATCTAACAAAAAGGCCATGCCTTGCTCACCCAGGTGTCGACGCATGGCGTACGGGACATCGTCCGGACCATAAGCGGTGTCAGCGCACGAAGCGAGAGTGGAGCGCAACTCACTCACAGTAAACTTGTTGTTAAAGGGTTCTCCGCCCCTGGAGGTAAAGTCCCGCCGGCGGCCTTCCGCGACATGACGACGTGCATTGAATGTTGGGGAGCAGCATCACGGCTAGAGAATGCGGAAAAAGCGGTGACTAAGGATTCCGCCACGAACGCGGGGTCCGAGATTGCGGTCCCATTCTCCTGGAGAACGGGAGGGGGGTCCTGCGAGAACTTGCCCCGAATCCTTTTGACTCGCTTCCACACCTCAGCTATAGGGGTTCTTCCCGTTAAGTGAAGACATGTATACCCGCAGAAAAGAGCGGTAGGCGTGCTTCGAAATATACCGGAACCTAGCCCTAGCCCGACGATATTCAGCGACAGTGAAATCGTTCGGGCGGCGCTTATAGCGCATGTAGGCATAACGCTTCTGTTTGAGGGCCGTCTCACACTCAGCCGACCACCATGGGAGTGGTTAGCGTGCAAAACGGCCAGACGTCCTAGGAATAGTAGTCAAGCCCACTGCGATGAGGTTGCCTGAGAAGAACTCAACGGCCTCATCTACCGACGTAAACTCCTCGACTGAGATAGAGAATTCAGTCATTTCCTGAAATGCAGGCCACCTCGCCCGCGCCAAGCACCACCGAGGTGGTCTCTCAGGCGGCAGTTGCCCTGAAAATGATATTTAAATAAAAAAGTGATCACTACCATGGAGGTTGTCGACCACCGCCCAATCAAAATCAGGCTGTGCATCCGAAGAGCACGAAGATAGGTCAAGGCAAGAAAATGAAGCGGTTTTTGGAAAGTGATGCGTAAACTCATCCACGTTTAGGACACCCATCTCAAGCTTTTCGATCAGATGAGCAAGGACTTGTCCCCTGGGATTTATGGTGTAATCTTTCCTAGAGAGGATGCCTGCCGTTCAGTTCTCTAAGCAAGAGATAGGGCCTCAGCAACCGTGGCACACGACGCAGCGGAAGTCCCCTGCGTCGAAGTCAGCTGACGGTGGAATGTAAGCAGAAATGATAGTATACCTCCTATCGAGGTGCAGCTGCACAGCCACTGCCTGCAAGGAGGTATCTAAAGAGAAAGGAAGAACGGATACATCATGCCGGCTGTAAACCGCGCATCCCCCAGCCCGGCCATCCCGTGGTGGTGGGATCGCAAGACCCTTATACCCTGGGAGGGCGGGCAGGGGGCACGCGCCTAGCATGGTCTCCTGCAAAAAGATAGCTAACGGGGAACGGGACAAGACGAGCCTCCACAACTCCTCCCAGTTGGTCCGGAGTCCACGGCAATTCCATTGAAGGAATATGCCCTCCAGGCCTAGCTCGGAGGAGACGCGGGGGCCCTCCTCGAACTAAAGACCCTCACGGGAATGGCCGTACGCTTCCGGGGGGCAGAACCCCTGGCGCTGTTGGCTGGACAAAGCGCTGAAGGCGCTGTCGCCTTAGAGGACTTATTGGGGGAGGTTGGGCTCGCCATGCGAGTCTTTTCCTCCCTCCACCTCAAAACCTTAGGCAGGCGTTGCGGCCTAGGAGGCGGGGGCCCTCTTTTTGAGGAACCACCGTCTCCGACCAACTCACTCCACCTCGGGGCGTGGGCGAAGGAGCCGAAGCTCCTTTGTTGCTGTCCTCCTTTCGGGGGACAGCTTTAGAACCCCGGAAGATGGCCTGGCGACCATCTTCAGGGGTGTTGCCTCCTGTGAGTCTAACGACTTGGTGGAGGTGCGTGGCCGTTTCACCTTACAAAAAACTGTCACGCTGGGGGAAGAGGGGGAAGCCCTGGTTTTAGCCGTGCTGGGTATGAACCCTTTTTGCTGCCAGCTTTACCAGGGGAGCGCCCGGGTTGCGTAGAGCCCGCAGAAGGGCTCCGAATGGGCGCGGAAACAACCGTGCTCGTTAGCCTGGATGAACCAGGAGCAGAGGTTGCCTTTCTAACTATTGAGGCATATGAATTCCCAAGCAGAGCCGGGCGCGCCAGGACCAAGTCCTTAGCCTCGCGGAATGAGAGTCTATCCTGGGTCTGAACGGCCAGGATTTCTTTCTCAAGGAGATATGCACCATATTGCTTCGAAGAAGCAGGGTGCGGCTCTCCGCAATTGACACACTTGGCCACACACGATTTGGACTCATCGTGTGCGACCTTGAAGCAATTTACACAGACTTTGGGTGACCCCGACTTTGAACGTCTACATGAGCGATTCGTATGGCCAAAGCGGTGACAGTAATAGCACCGCCGCGGCAGTGGCACGTATGCCTTCACGCGGTAGCGGTACCAACCGGCACGCACCGACTCAGGGAGCTTGTCACAGACGAACGTGACGAAGAGTGTAGGGGTGGGTCTCGAGGCCCCTCCCTGTTTTCTTATCACACGCTCGACCTTGACCGCCCCGTGGTCGGCCAGCTCTAGGTTGATGTCCTCAATGGAGTAGTCAACGAGTTCCCTCGCGTAAACTACTCCTTTCACAAAGTTCATGGTAGAGTGCGGCGTCACACTCACCGGGGTGCCATGAAGTGTCCGAAGAGCACTTATCTTGGCCGCCTCGGCGGGATTCACTGCATTCGCCAGAAGGCTCCCGTCCGAGAAACGGGTCACCTTCGGCTCTTTACCAATTGCACTAGCTAATCCTCTCCTCTGATGGATCATGTTGCTCTTGAACAACATGGTGCCATCAGTGGAGCTAATAACGAGGAAGCGCTTAAAGCCAGCGGGCTCGAAAACACCAGGTAACCTCTAAATGAGGGACCCCGATGTCATCGAGGCTCCGCCCTGTGCACACGGGGGGGGGGGTAGAGGGGCCGGATGTGCCGATCTTAGCTTGGTCGCCTATCAAAGTGGCAGCAGACCCATCCGTCCCCACAGCCCCCGCGGATGGAGAGGAGCCCAGAGTCTTCTTGGTCTTTTTAGTCTTTTTCTTTTTCTTTTTTGGAGAGGAGGGCGAAAAATGAACCCGCTTCTCACCTAGGCCGGCAGAAGTCCCTAGGCCAAATGGACCGGCCTCAGCCAGGTCCTTCTCCGAAATGGAGGTCCTGGTAGTCGTAGGGGCCCCTGTTGGAGGATATCCCTCCCATCATTGTACTGCCTCAGAGACCCTAGCCGTTTGAGGAGGACCTTGCATAGGGGCTGATTCGGGTTCGGTGTTTGGCGCCGAGCCCGGATTCCTCCCCATGGAAGGCCCTACCCTCTGAGGCTGGGGTTGCTCAAGGACCATGTGTGTCACAGGAGGGGCCTCCAGTTGGCCATCCCCTCCCAAGACATCGCAGGTCCCGTTGGCTGTATTGTCACTAGTCTTGTGTGGGGAGGCACAGGCCTTGACCCCGGCAAGGTTCAATATTTTTGCCAGCAGGTCTTTAGAGATAAGCGACCGAAGGGGCCTGGCTTCTCTCTCCACCTTAAGGAGGTTTGCCCTACCGAGCCGCTTACACGAGGGGCGGTCGGCAATGGGCTGCCTGCTGGCTTTCTTGGTAGTCCCCTTGGAAAGAAAAGAGGGGACTGCCGCTGGAAAAAGGGAGGTGCCCGAAAGCACCTCCAGAGAAGGAGGTGAGGGGGAGTCCCCTGCACCCGTAGGCGAAGAAGAGGAGTAAGCCTCCTCTCCGGTTAGAGAAATATGGAGGGTCCCCTGCGCAAGCACAAAGGGGGGGGGGACCTCCATTTTTTCGGTGGAGCTGCACGAGGGTGGCTCCGTTGTTGTTATAAGGGGAATTAAGGGAAGATGGGGTTTTTTTTTGCATCATTGGGCATGGTGACCCTCTTTGTTTTACGGGACGGACCGCTCACCAACGCTCGCAGTAGCCCGCACTGCAAGAGGTGCTCACAGGCCTAGCAGAGCGAGGCGCCGCCATTTGGGACCACCCCTCCCGCCTGGTGGCCTGGCAGTCCGTCGGCATGGCGGCTCCACCTTGAACACGGCGTAAAAAAGATAGGTTTTGAAGACGAGAGGAAAAGGGATGTGAGGAAAGTATGGGTGGGGATGAAGCAGGTTGTTAAAAACCAACCACCCCAGACCGGAGCTCAGGGGTTAGGGAACATTGTCCCCTCCCCCCTCAGCCCCGATCCGGGACGGTTGGCCGAGAAGAAGGTCAGTATCTACCCTGTGAAATTAGAAGCTGACCAGAGAAAGCTGTGGGAGAGGTTGTTTGAAAAGCGACGAAGTAGGGGAGAAATACAGGCTATCTGAAGGAAGAAATAGTGGCTAAGCTAGGGCTGGACGGAGCGCTGGATCCCGTCAGCAGGGCGGCCAGGATGGCAAATCGCCGCGTTCCTTACGGGGATTTGAGCTATCAATTTTGCCTTTATCACAGTTGGAAAAAAAAAGCCTGCAACTGAAAATGTACGCTCTGATTCCAACTGGTTGCTTTAATGGTCAGTAAGGCTTTGTTGTAATAGTTGTAAATTCTTGCTTTTTGTTTGAGTAGATTCAAAAGTTTAAATTCACTCGTCACATTAAAACTTATTGAATTATATTTTGTGACACTCCAACCCTTTTCACTTCGTCCATATATTCTTTCATAAGATCAATGTTTTCAAATGAACCCATATCACTTGAATGAGTTGAATTTACTAAAATTTCCTCTTCTGACTCGTTGTTGTTGGAATAAATCTTAGGAAAAAGCCTAAAAAATTGCTTTCAGTACATTTTTTATAGTGCTTGACACGATGTAAATGCAAACATTTCGTTGGCTTTGGATTGAACTTGGATTAGTTAAGGAACTAAGAGTGCCATAATATCTTTTTGGCTTCTCGAAAAATACTTATCCATGAGACCTTTTAGAAGTTCTCTTGATATTGTTGGGTTTACGTGCTTGGTTATGAAAACTCATAGAGATCATTGAGAAGTTTCCATTCATCATCGAAAATATTTTCATTTGAACCTATCATCTTGTTATACAATCTAGAATAAGTTTCATTTCATTTCCTTTGAATTCTGCTCTGACAAAGTATTTAAGTCTTTGATTTTTCAAAGGGGATTTTCGAACTACTTTGCAGATCCTTCCCACCTTGTTTGTTGTCTTACTGTATTTAATTCAAGATGGGGATAATTTGACACGGAATTTTCTTCCGTCAAAGGATTTGTACCATGATTTTCATTAGATCAAAATATAAAAAAATAATCATCTGCAGTATTACTAGCTTCCTCATCAGTAGAGTGGGCGGTTCATCTGCATTAAACATTTTGTTTTGGGCATACAAAACAACTGTAACAGCCAGGTCAATACAGTGCGCTGTGCATTGTTGATTCTCTGCGCAGTTTTGCTTGCCAAACTTCACCAAAACCGATGAACCGTCAGTTGTGCAACCAACAATGCGTCAATTTAAATCTAAACCAAATTCTTCTAATCTTGCTTTAAGTATTTCTACACATTTACTACTGTCTAGTGATCGATATATTCTAATCAAGAGTGAACATTTATGTTCATGTATCTTACATTCTGCTTCGAAGTATACTTATGAAATGTTAATGAAAACCGAACGCCTTCATCTAGTCGATCTTTGAAGTATTGAGCGAGCCCTTGTTTCTTTATATTATAGAAATTCAGCAGAAGATTGCTGTTTTATGAGTTGTCGGATAGCATTTATCATACTTGAATTTCTGGAAGCTTTCCTGGATAAATTTGCTATTCGCTATACAATGATAACTCATGCTATCCACGATAGCCATGCAGGAAACCTCTTCTTCTATGGATCGTTTTTGAACAAAGTCTCCAAAAGACTTTTGCCTTTTTACTGAGTGATTCTCATCACCAGTACCAGACTCCGGATCGATCTTATGTATCGACTTTATACGTTCATGCAAAATTAAGGTTGATCCACCTGAACACTTAATCAATTTATGACATCATGCCTTGCATTCAGTTTCTTCTTTATTCTTGCGTATAAAATGATGCCAGATTTTTTATTTATTATGATTTGCCATTCTTAAATGAGGCTAATTAAAATATTCTAATTCTTGCCTAGAAGAACATCATTAAGGAAAAAAAATCTGAAAAAAATTACAGCATGTTTTTAAATTTGTATATTTTGATGGTTTGCAATGAATCATATGTTTAGTTAAGGGGAAAAAATATATATATTTGAATTAGCATTATTTTGCTAATTTTGCTGTGAAATAACTTATTCAGAAAGAGGCAAACACATATTTTAATTTGGGAATAAATAAATCTATAAACGGTAGTTAAACGACAGAGTGAAATATCGGATCTAACTTAGGTTATTAATTAGTCTTAGGCGGAGAATACTGTAAACAAAACAAAAAGCCTAGGCCTAGTGTTCAATAGGTTATCTTGGTAACTTAGGTTAGAACCAGGATTACTGTTTAATTGTAGGTAAGTGATATATGCAGTATATATATATATATATATATATATATATATATATATATATATATATATATATATATATATATATATATATATATATATATATATATATATATATATATATATATATATATATATATATACATATATATATATATATATATACATATATATATATATATATATATATATATATATATATATATATATATATATATATATATATATATATATATATATATACACTCATCCTTCGAGTAATGTAATAAAAAATTATATATAAAGAGTAACATTAATTTATATAAATAAATCGGTAGAGTAGCACGCCTCACTTTGCCCTATGCAACGACGCGACTGTTCAAAACAGTTACAGAGTTTCATATTATTAATTATTTTTAATTTACATGAGTAAAACACGACATAATAACTTTCTACGACTCATTTAAGCATATAATCACCTGAACAGAATCATGTGAAAAATTATACGCAAATCCGGAAAAGGATCAGCCAATTATAAAAGATAAAATTATCCATTCCATTAGAAAATAACTATAATGGCTATTTTTAAACAATATACCTGGTAAGGTCTAATCAAATTAAAAATTTTAAAACAAAATTTCCAAACCGGTTCTGGAAATACGATTCTAAAGAAAAAAATGAAAACCGAGTAAAGAATCGGGTTCCAACCCTATTCCCCACACTCCTCTCCCCAAAAGAGGAAGAATCAAAAAAGTCAAGGTTGACTAAGAGATCTGCGTGAAAGAATTAGTGCAACGGCCGCGGAAGTGATACTATTGCCACCGCTTCGGCCATTCGAATCGGTCGTGTAAATGTGCAAAGTTGTTTTAGCCAAAGTCTGTGTAAGTTGGTCCAAGGCCATACGCGATAGGTTACTATCGTGTATGGTCAAGTGTGTCAGTGTCGGAGAGACGCACCCAACTTCTTCAAAGCAACGTGGGGTGTATCTCCTAGAAAAGGAAATCCTGCTAGTTTAGGCTACGGATCGTCACTCATTTTGCAGGGTTAAGTACTTGGTTCTGGCGTGCCCACCGGTGCCTGGGACGTTTTATACCTCAATTTAAAATAAAGCACCCTCTGAACCTGGCCCCTCTGGACCTAAGAGCACGGTCGTTTCCGCGTCCATTCGGAACCGCTAGGTGGGTTATACTCATCCTGGGTGTTCCCCTTGTATAGTTGGCAGCACAAAGGGTTCACACCCAGCCTTGGCTAAATCCAGGGCTCCCCTCTCCTTCCCCAGCGTAACCTTTTCCTGTAAAGCAAAACGGCCGCGCGCCTCCACTGAGTCGTTGGACTCAGAGGGAACAACCCTGAAGGTGGTCGTGAGGCAGGCTTCTGGGTTTCCTAAAGCTGCTCCTCCAAAAGGAAGACAGTACTAAAGGAGCTTCGGTTCCTAGCCCCAACCCAAGGCTGAAATTGGTGCCTCAGAGACAGTGGATCCACCAAAGGAGGGACCTCGCCTGCAAAGTCGCCTAACCCGTTGAAGGTTTCGAGGTGGAGGGAGAAAAAGACTCGCAAAGAGAGCTCAACCTCTCCCGAAGGCGACCGACTCAACTTTATCACCAGACGCAGAGAACCCTTCAACTACAGGTTTACATCGAGCGAGTTGTATTACACTTTCGCCTCTTGTCGGATACCACCCCTAGTCCGGACGATGTCCCGTATGCCATGCTTCTACACCTAGGTGAGCGAAGCATGGCATTTCTGGTAGATTTTTTCCAACGGGATCTGGGCAGAAGGTACCCGCCCAAGACTCTTGGCGAATGACTAATGTGTTCGTTTTTGCAAACCGGGTAAGAATTCACTCTTCCCCGCCAAGTTTTCGCTAAATTTATCTAACCTAATGCGTGTGCAAGTGAATGGATAAATTGGTAAATATTATAAATTAGCCATTTTCCTGGACAAAGGAGGCCACCTGTCTTCCGTAAGTTCTACTAAACGTCGGTGTTGTGCTCCGACTGGAAAATGCCGTCTTCGAGGTCTACCTTCATAGACTACATACACTACACCACGGTGTTTTTCGATCTGGAGAAGGCCTATGATACAGCATGTCGATACTATATAATTGAAACTCTCTACACTAAAGGAGTGAGGGGACGCCTCATGATCTTTATGTTTGAGTTTTTGCGAGATCGTCGATTCCGCCTACGAGTGAGGGAGCCCTCTCTGCCCCAAAGTTGCAGGAATAGTGCGTCCCACAAGGAAATCTCTTTACTGTCACACTCTTTGCCCTGAGCATCAACGATATCACTTCGGTGCTGCCGGAAGATGTTCTTGCTACGCTCTACGTGAATGACCTTTCTATCTCTTTTGGTGAGGCTCAGTTGCCAACTCACAAAGCGCCCTGAGTGCTCTGGGGGCATTGGAATTTCCACATACCCTGGTTTGCGGTATCTGTTACGCCACGGTTCCTGCGAGCTGGGTGGATGTCGAAATGATCTTCTGCTGGGTTCCTGGACATGGGGGAATTGCGGGAAATGAGGAGGGCAAGGAATGCGCGAGGACTGGGCGAACAGAGCAGCGTTTCGCTCTTTCTTCTTTACATCTGCCAGATGGCAAGAATCAGGGAAGCCATCGGGGTTGCTTGACAAAGAAGATGAGTGACGGCCGAGGCGAGCTTAAAGTTGCATACCAACGCGGCGCGACTCTTCTGTTCCCACCCCCTCAATGCCACCACGGCTTCAAGTGGCTTTCTGTCGTCTTCGAATTAGGCATTCTGGGTTATCTCTATTTGATGGAGCGCTCGCCCGCACCTAATTGCGACAACTGCATTGTCCTTCAGACTGTTCGGCACATTCTTCTTGATTGTCCCAGTCTGGGTATTCTTCGCGCGCGTTACCTGTCCTGGTATCTAGACCAATGGGGTCGCTACCGCTTTTCCCTTGTACTCGGGACTAGTTCGAGTACACAGACTTGTGGACTATCTGACTTTTTGGAGGAGGCTGGCCTCATCCATGTTATATAATCTCTTTGTTGTAAATCGAATGATCATTCCCCCCCTCACCCTTCACCCACCCCGACGCCGGAGCATGCTTCCTTCTTGTTCTTGCTTTTTTTCTTCTTGTTTTGTTTTTGTTTATTTTTTTACCTTTGTTTAGGTTTCTTTTTGGTATTTTTTGTTTTTTGGTGTTTTACATTTTTTAATCTAACCAAGCATTAGGCTATAAGGTGATTACAGAGACCTTTAGCCTAGTAGGCCATCACCAGATGGGCTCTATAAAAAAAAAAAATGAAGTTATAATTACAGTGTTAATAGAAAAGCCATAAGAGAGGCTACAAGACCCATAAGTTTAGACAAGAATTTCTCACTGAACAACCGACCAACCTAAGTTTTTAGTCAAGAATTTAAACGAGCGTTTCGTAGGGTTTTTTTTTTACTTTTAACCACTTATCACGGCTCTCCTCAATAAGAAAAGAAATCAATTTGAGAGAACATCAACTCCTCGACACGCAAATAAACAATGACAAAACTATTACATATATAAACAATATCTAACGATTAAAAGGAGCCCGGATGTGATTGTTTTTAACCAACTAAAGTTAAGGAGTAAAACTACGAATTAATAAAGCCGTTGTGTACGATTTTTGATTTTTAGCCGATCGATTAAGGGAAAGGGTCATCCTGCAAAGGTTAAAAGAGCCAATGTGATGCCGAGCTTCCAAAAAGGGAGAGAAGACTGATCTTAGTAACCATCGTCCTATTAGTATAACTTCAATTAATGATAAACTCTTGGAATCAATGATTAGAGCTAGGAGAGTGGGTTATCTCGAGTGAAGTAATCCAATAAAGAATGACAGCATCGATTTCGGCAAAGACCTTCTTGTTTACATAATTTGGGGGATTTTTTTTGATAATATATTTATTTCTTTATATGATTAGCACAAGGAAGTGGATGTTGTTTACTTAGACTAAAAAAAAATGCCTTTGATCTGTTTGTTATAAGAGTTTGTTACTGAAACTTAAAGAACACGGAATCAAAGGAAAAAAATTCTTAATGGAACGAATAATTGAGTCTCAAATCATTCATCGTGGTAAAGCGAAATGGTGTAGGATGAAAGGAGAGGTCAGAAAATTTGTAATAGTGATGAGATTTGAACCACTATCTCCTTTTCGTTGAGATCAGTGACTGATGAATTTTAACATACTTCATTAAAATATCAACTGATTATATTTCGAAATTTAAAAGCTGATTAGCATCTGAATGAACAAATTCGAAAAGGAGCTAAGGCTACTATAATTTCATATGTCCTCAAAATGTCAAAGCAATGCGTCGAAGTTGCTATGATAGCTAACGCGATGCTGAACTAGATTGAATGGAACCTCAGGTTATGTAGAAAGACATAATTCTACCATTAAATAAATCAATCGTCCGTCTTCACATCGAATACGCAGTGCAGTTTTGACTCTGAATAAAGATGCAGTGCTGTTAGAAGTAGTGCAACGTAGGGGAAACAACTAATCTCCAGGCTTAGGACTAAACTGTACGAAGAAAGCCTTCAACCCTTAGACAGATGATCATTTGCAGGCAGTCGATCACTGGACAACAGTTTTAAACGTTTAAAATATTTATACAATTCAATAATATTAATTCTAGATAACTGGTAGAAATGAAAATAGGCCAAACACACTTAAAAATGTACATAACCGCTTCAACCCAGCCATAGTTCAAAATTACTTTGGTAATAAAATAACTAAGACGTGGAATAGTCAATTAATATGTTCTAAAGTCGACTTAATGAGTTTTATTCAAATATTGTATAAATAGTACCGGTAAAAAGCACAGATCGAAACATCTACCGAAGAAAATAGAACAGAAGTTAATGCGAGTGATCAGGGCCGTGGAAAATGTGTACAAATGAGATTGCCATATTTTTTTTCGCCATTACAAGGCTATGGCATGCAGGAAGAGGAAGATCTTTCCTATATTGTGAATGTGTATTCGAGAGAGTGCAATTGACATTGCGTTGCATTATATTTAACGTGCATGGATCAGAGGGACATACATGTATATTCGTGGTCTTAGACCTAAAGATGTAGATAAGCGTGAAACATCAGTTATCGACATAAGATTACAGTTAACGACAGGTAATTCTGGTCACTTTAATTCAAACATAACTCATTTGAATATTGTACTTATGATGGCGTTTGTTTTTGCTATAGAGCTTTACATCTACTCATTTGTCCGTCGGGCCTTTTAAGGTTTTTCAATATACGCTATTCTCCTTGGGACTTTTCATAGAGCTTTCAACTACTCTATTCTTTCTCAGGGTGGTTTCAAGAGCTTTCATTTTATTCTTTCCCGGAGTAGTTTCAAGAATTTTCCATTCTCGATTCTCCATCGGTCTTTTTTTCTACAGCATGCAAGATCATTCAATTTAACCTTCTCTAGACTTGCTAGAGTTAGACTTGAGCGGGTATTAGGGTCTTTTCTTGTCTTCTCTCTGTTATTTTTCGTTGCCTCGAAGATGAGCTCGGTCTTCATTCGAATGAGCCTTGAATTGCGGGTTCTTCCCACTTTCTCCTAACTGAGACTTCCTATCTATTTACTAAATCTATACCTCTCCCCTACTTCTACCAGTGGCGGATCCAGGCTATATATTTGGAGGGAACTAACCTGAATTCCTCCCTCTTCGGAGTTTGCATTAATCGTGATCATCTTACACAACATTGATAAAAAATAACAGGATCTCATACAGAAGTGAACACTCACTCTCTCTGATCCTATTTTTTTCCCACAACAAAAAATTATTAATTATGTTTTTTTGTAGTTTCTGGACGTCAGCTACCATATAATAATGAATTTAATCATTATTTTTGAGATTTTTCCTCTATTTTAAACGTGTATCATATAAGATACATTCGATTGCAACGGTTTAAAAAAACTGTTTTTATATATATTTTATATTATTACACAATTGTTTCTAAATAGCAAAATACAAGTAGGGCTTAAAAAAGAAATGTAAACATAACGGGTCTAAAATTTCAGGGGGGGGGGGGCTTAAGCCCCCGCCACGCCCCTGGATCTGGGCCTAATTTCCCCTTACCCTAACTGCATCTCTTTCCCGTGAAAGCTCCTGTGAAAGGGTTTATAGTAGCGATGCTCTTGTTGGTTTTTGTCTTAAAATAATAAAACCCATTGTTAGGAAGAATACCGTCAATGATACGAGTGCCATTTGCACAAATTGAAGAGTCGTGAGTGCCAAAAGAGGGAGAGGAGGGGAAGGGGGTTCACGGGTATCAATTGCCTTCTCGCAAATTTAAGAGTGAATGTCAAATGTGTAAGAGTGGTGTGAGCGCCATAGTTGTAGTTCTTCAGTGCCAATGGTGAATGTCGCCTTCTCACACATAAGAGTGCCATGGGTACCTCTTGCCTTGTCACAAATAAGAGTGCAAAGGGTGTATGTGGGTAAATCAATATCGCGAGGACAAACAGACGCTGGTTCGGTTACACAGCGTCAACAGTTATGTCCCATATGGTCCGATACTTTATCCCCCCCCTCCTTGCCCCACTGTCCCAACAATCATTGAGATCGCTTACAAAGAAGGATTACCATCAGCAGATTTCGTAGTTCGTTAATATAAACAAAGGAGGGTGGGATAGCCTTTAGAATAAAAATCTATGAACAGGCTCACTGTCCCCTCCTATTTGTTAGGTCTATTTTCGCCAAATAGGCGAAATTTCACTTTCTCCGACGTAAACCAGAAAAGCGAATGTTCACAACGATGAAAAGTGATGCCCTAGGAGAGAGGCTTAAAGGAGAATCGAGGTAGCAATCGAGAGAAGAGCAGTCCCTGAGTAAAACAGGGAATCAAGAAGAAGTGGAACCGAGCGGGATTTTTCTTCCTGAGGCTGTTCATTTGGTCACATCGAAGAGTAGACCAGCGGTATGGAGAATAACTATCATACCAATCTCGTTCAGAGAAACCCCCTATCTCAGTTTTTCGCATAAAAACAGAGATATCCCTCACCATTGAGGAATACCAATGTAAAGTTCCACTCGAGAACAGATTCACCTTTTGGTCAAGTCTTATTATTGAGAAGCCCGCAAGAGTAACCGAAGGATTGGAATAATCATACATCTACAATCCCCTCGCTTATATCATCAAGTCTCATCATCGAAAAGCCCGCAAGTGTAAAACAAGGATTGGAATAATCGTACAACTACAATTAACTCGCTTACATCGTCAAGTCAAGAAGCGTGGCCACTCGCTTCACATTTACTTCAGGATCAGCTGTTATTCCTGAATAACCTCCACCAACGTATCATTCGCGGAGCGACACGGTCAGCTGAGTCAGAGTCAGCCTCACGCCATCGAATCATCACATCAACGAGGTTCTCGTTCAAGGTCATCATACGCCAGACTCCCTCTTAGTTAAAGGTAAAAGGTTTCCAACTTATTTATGTTGGTTAGTTACCATTCCGTACTAAAGTCAATTTTTGTGTCACATCGCGTAGTACTCATTGATAGTATTCATTTTTAGTTATAATATTTCATTTTTTTATGTAATTAAAAGTATATTTTTGCCCTAGTTGTTTAATTAAATCATCGAAACGGCAATAGATATATAATATTACGAATCCTCCCTGGTTAAAGAATCAAAAAATAAACTAAAAAAAAAGTATAGCACTCTTAAAGAAAAAAGGAACAGAGCTATTCATGTACGGAACAAACGTGCATACATACTCGGCCGTATACTACGACAGTGACCTCTTTCTTGTCTTGTCTCAAATAAAATGCCAATGGTGACACTTGACTTTTCACAAATATGAGTGCCAATGTGAATATTGCCTAATAATAAATAGGAGTGCCAAGGCTGATGTTTTGACACAATTAGGAGTGCCAAGAGTGAATGAGACCTTGTCACAAATAGGAGTATCATGAGTGGTTACTGCCTTGTCATAACTAGTAGCAAGGGTGACTTTTGCCTTGTCTCAACTAAGAGTGCCAAAATTGAAAGTTGTCTTGCCTAAATAATAGTGCCAATGGTAACCGTTGTATTGTCACAAATGTATTAGTTTCCCATATGCTCGAGCTTTGGCCCCCTTAAAATCGTATGCGAACGGAAATGACATAAATATTACATTTAAATATTCTAATACCATACAGAAATCCTTGATTAGACTGCGTCCAATAAATCACGACGCTGGCGTATACCGTATACCATGCCATAATTGCAATTTGGCATGTATCGGAGAGTCGAACCACTTTAATAAGAGGATAAAAGAACATCAAGTTGATATAAGAAGAGGTGCAAGTTCTTCATGTCTCTTTACGCACATGCAAAGTTACGAGCATAGAATCAATTTCAACCAACCAAAAATAATATATGAGTCAAACAATTATATTAAGAGGAGAATTGCAGAATCTATCATCATTAAAAAAGTCGATAATTTCAATTCATCCGAAGGACAATACATATTCAACAATTATATTTCGAATAAAGTCGCCAATCGTATTTATAAACCACCGGAAGCAATTGTTCTCAGAGATTAGTAACTTCCCCTGAATCGACCCAAATACTTATGTATTTCTATCTTGTTTCCTGTGTTTTCGTTTTGTTTAGTATTTTGTTCGCCTTATATATCTGAGTTCCTTGCTTGGCTTTTTCATTACTTAGTTGAAAATGGCATCAATTATAACTTTGCCAAAACTAGTTCAGTGGTTATAAATAATTTTCATTCAAATATTGTGGTTTACTATTATCTTCTCACACACACACACATACACACACACACACACACATATATATATATATATATATATATATATATATATATATATATATATATATATATATATATATATATATATATATATATATATATATATATATATATATATATATATATATATATAATTATAAATATAACAAAATAATTATTTAAACTCACCTCCACAGCGAGCATTAATTTCAAGGGCAAATAATCTGGGGTTTTCAAATTGAAATCCAAAGTTGGTTTCGTAAAGAAATAAAATATTTTACTTAAATTTCTTTCATTGGCTAAATCTGGGTTTGTTAAGATGTTGAAAATAATAAGAGTTCTTGACTGTAATTTGCATGATCTATATAATAACAGCGTTTCTGTAATTTTAATTGGGTTTTAAATTGTTTGTTTTTGTACATCACCAAATCTTTAGGTAGGTTTTTTTTCCGCCCACAACCTTTTTAGGTGTAGTTTTTTTCCCACATTTTTAGGTCTAGGTTTTTTGGCGGGGCCATATTTTTAGTTATCAATCGCTCTAACATCTTTATAATTTTTAAATTATGACGTCTTTCCAAGAAAGGAATATTAATTTACCGATTTTAATTCATTGTAACAGAAACAATTTCAATTCCCCCTTAAGCAATTCATGTAATTCAACATTGAAAATCCCTTTATAAAACACTCATAACATCTTTCAAACAACCACCACCTCCCGTGCAGAAATCAAGTGATACGTGAAAGTGAATAAAAAAAAGAGATAAAAGCTAAAAAACGCTGTTGAATGAAGCATCAGGTATTTAACCAATTCAAGTAAAAAAAAAACTTTAATATTCGCCCCATTTATTCAAAATTCTACCAATTAGAAAGGCCATAAGTAATATATTTAATTAGAACGATTAATTAAGGAATTATCATTAGTGGAGATAAACCCCATCTGTCTGGAAGCCTGCGGGGCTAAAAGAGACGCTCCCAGATCCTTTCTCCGCCACTGATCCATTCAGACTGTTAGACAAGGGCGTCTCCTTGTGCTTCCTCACTCTCGTTGCTTTTCATCTCTCTTTTCCTCTCACGGATACACCTCCCCTCACCGAAAAGAGGTGGTGGGGAGTGGTAAAAAGCCCAATGGGATTCAATTATACTCATACACAATAAAGAAGTGAAGGAAAAAGTGTGACAAAGACGAGCAGAGCTGAGAAAAGAAGTGAGACAGTAAAAAGAATTTCAAATGTGTAAACAAGTTCCTACTTGTTGATATTCGATGAACACAAGAAATGTTCCGTCTCCTAACGCAAACACACATCCTCTACACAAACAAACATCACCACACTTGTAAGCAATTGGCGTTTGATAGCCCTTTACTAAAGACCACTCGCCAAACCATAATAAATAACTAGTATATATATACAAATCAAAATAAATAACAAATAACTAAATAAACAATAATCAATAGTTAATAAATGGCTAATAATAACTCTTACTATAAATAAAGGGTAGAGGTTTTACCTCAGGGTTCCACTCATTAAGAATCCTTTATTTCTATTTAGGCGACCTACTGATTAACGTGGATTCAGAACCACGGGAATGAATCGAGCGACTAACCAAACCCGATGAGGCTTAACTTTGCTAAATTCGTAGGCGACTTTCACTCGGCAAAGCCACAGCCCATATAATAATTAAATATATGAGTAAAGAATTAATAGGTTTCTAAAAATAAATCATAACTACGCAAAATATGAAAAATCCTAATTAAATCACTAATAAATAGCTGATAATCAAATAGAGAATAATAATTAACTAATATATAATAAGAGGAATATTAATAATTAGTGTATTTAACGTTATAATAATCTATAATAATTATAATAATAATAATAATAATACCCGTCGTGTATTTATTTATATATTTTTGGTCAGTAACACTTGAATCTCTTATTTTGAAAAAATGTTGTAATTTATATTGCAACGACTTGGTATTATCTATAATAATGAAATATATGTAGGTCTAACTTAAAAATAATGCCGTCGTTTTTGACGTCACAGGTACACTAGTAATAATAATAATAATAATCAATAAAAATTAACTGACTAATAATAAATAGCGGCTAGAAAATTTTCCCCTTAATAATCACATTGAATAAATTATTGATTTACGAGTATTTGTGTCTATATATAATCCAAGGAGTTCGTGTGTTCGTACATTTAGCTTCGTTGTTGCTCTATCGTACGTAATCTTTCCAAGATATTTGGAAATACACCTCCCACCCTGATAATTATTTATTTATATTTATAAACACCTAATGGACAGCTTCGACAGCAATATTTTGGAAAAGTGGTGAAATTAGGGTAAATTAAAATACGCGGAGGAGACAACCCCCGAGACAAAAATAGATTTCTTGTATCGCTGGGGTGAATGTACAACCCTTCGGATGGGCTTTCCCAGAGAGGTACTCGTATCGTTGTATTCTCATCTACGATAGCTGAATTGTTCAACAAGAACAATTTCATTAAGTACATATCAGTTATAAGCTCTTTCAACATAAGTAGAGAGCGCAGATTACTCAGAGAAACAAATCAAAATCAACACGAGTATAAAACAAGAGGACAAAGAGGACAAACCCATAAAAACTTGATGCCGAAAGTAAAATAATATCCTTCCAAATTTAGATCAGCAAACAAATTTATTTACTTTAAGGATAAAATGACCGAATCCTTATTAAAAACTAAGTTAAAATATAACAGAGACTAATTTATAATGTGGATATTTGATAATAACATCGAGACGAGGTCTTCAAACGCAAAAATATGTGGGATTACTAAAGAAATTTTTAATAAGAGACAGTGAAGAGTTATTGAAAACGGCAAAATACTAAGAGAAATGAAGAAGAACAACAAACTAGACGAACATTACATGACAACAGTGAAAGATAAAGAGGAAATACGATTCCAAAAAAAGCAAAATATAATTGTAAGTGTTGAAGAATTGCATCAGGAGCTATATGATTTCAGTCCTAAAGAGTTTGAAGCCGGCGAGCTAGAAAACGCCTGGTAACCTTTTGATGACGTGCTGGCGTTAACTAGGTTCCACTCATCTTATTATTCCATTTGTCAGTTTGGTCTTGGCCTCTCTGCCCAAGGTTGACACGAGGCCAAACGTGGCATCCTTGGCCTGTTCAACCGCTGAATCCTCAGGGAACCCATGATCCGTCCCCAGGGAAAAAATTAGGAGGCAATCACACTTGTAAAGACATACGAAATTTGTCCGCATTTAAGGGCATGGGAAATAGTAAAGAACCTGGCACGAATCGGGTAGCAATCGACCTTACATATATAGGATAGGGTTTAACATCTTCCCGATCTACTTGCTACTCTGTTTGCAAAAGGCTCGAGGCGAAGTATGATTGCAATGGCATAGTACAACTTTCCCCTTTACATATTTTTAAAAAAATCATTCTAATAGAACCAACCACTGGAACAGGTATTTTTCAGAAGTACAATACTTATGATCATCTACAGGCTTTGGAATAATAATTTCCGGAAACAAATAACTATGAAATACCTCTCTGCATTGCATTTGTAGAATATGAACAAAAACTTTGACATATTAAGCACCGAAATAGTCATAAGAGCAGTAAAAAAAAATAGAAATTAGCAAAACATACATTTAAATACTTTCCTTGATATACTCGTATATTCATGCAACATCGTCATTAAGGCGGCACTCAGTCAATATTTAAAGAAACAGGTGGCAACCAAACTCTCCCAAACTCAAATTGTTCCCAACGGAACTTTTTGGCAATTTTCATGTCAAGAGATTGTAAAAAAAGGAAGTCAATATTAATGGGAGAAATTTAAGTCAAATTTACTTTGCTATGGACAAATATTGCATTATTTTACTCAATTTTTATATGAATTAAATTGAAAGATAGCAACTATCACAAGCCAGTCTCATCGGTAGACTGAAACTGAACTTTTTCAAAGGTAAAAATAATGACAAAGACTTTTACCGAATATATTACAATTAGTATTCACAATCAAATTTTAGAGGCAGTAAAAAATAAGTCTATGTGCAACTTGATGTGACTCCAGAAGGAAAGAGAAAAAGAAATCTATTCAAGAACAGAATTTAGCTGGAGGGCAGTAGGATTACTCAGCTACATCTATCGAAACGACAAGGGTCCATCCTTAAAACATAAACCATTTAACCAGTAGATCATACCGGTTTTAAACTTGGACACTGAAAAAAACATGCAGAACCTAAGACCAAAAAACGTAGAAGTGGTATGCGGTTATTATAGCACTACATCAGGCACGTCTGGGGATCGCTCCTCATCCAAGGCAAGCAAATGACTGCATCCAATAGATCGTGCACAGCAGGGGTGGGGAAACTTTTTAAAGCCGTGGGCGAAAATTTACAATGAAAAAAGTCGGCGGGCGATAAATAAAATTTGACTCTTGAATCTTTGTAAATGTTGCTTAAATTTATTACATGGTGCGATATATTCATGCATTAATATCTAAAATAAATAAATACGCAACTTTTTTATTGACTGCCACCACGGAAATTGGACATACAAATATTATTTAAATTTCAGTATTGAAAATTTGTGCATTGGGCCCGCGGGCGACAGTTCCCTCACTCCTGGTCTACAGATACGGCAACGGTGAAGCTTAAAATAAGGACTGTTGTTATATCGCTCTATTGGACACAGTCACTTGGCGTGAATGAGGAGCGAGGCGGGCCCGATGCAGTATGAAGGTGGCAATTCATTGCTACACTAACCTCGTACTATTACTTCGTACATTGCAGTTTATCTTACTATAAAAGCGGTAAGTTAAGAATCATACACATGACCTGAAAGGCAAACGGATGAAAAAAAGAGCACAAACCCGAGTGACAGACAAAGAAAGAATAAAACCCTGA
Organism: Ceratothoa steindachneri; assembly: GCA_963969495.1. NCBI lineage: Eukaryota > Metazoa > Arthropoda > Malacostraca > Isopoda > Cymothoidae > Ceratothoa > Ceratothoa steindachneri. Next base: position 202,823,846 of record OZ018319.1, on the reverse strand, counting down.
CTTGGAAATATCAGGACAATGATAAAAGAAACGAGCAAAAGAAATAATTCCTACACGGGACACCTTCATACAATACATAGAAAGACGAGAAAAACAACCGCGCAGGGCGGATAACATTCCCAGCGGCATTTTACGGGCTAATGTTAATAATGGTAATATGGGACCTACACCAGGAGATTAACCTTCCGCCTACTAATGTGTCCTTACACAATGGGGCACGCAAGGTGTGGGATAAGGTGACCACCCTATTAAGCGAAGAAGACAGAAGATCTTTAGAAATCCCGCAAGAATATAGAATCAACAATCGAGGCAGCTTTAGGAGCGGGAATCGCGACGTTGGGGAGCCGGCTCCCATATCCACTTGAAATTGCTTCCAATCTCATCATTATATCGGAATATAAATCAAGCTGCAACAGACTAACAATAGATTGCCAAAGAAGAAAAGAAGAGCTAAAGAGGCGCGAGAGCCTCCATCTTACGAAGATAGAAGAACGTAAGAAATGAATCAGCAAGAAGAAGCCAGAAGATGGCAGTAAACAACTTTCACTCGGACTCATTCCCTCTCACCACTTCCTCTAAACATACTCTGTCCACTTTACTTTTACTATATACTTTTAGCTTCTAACTTTTTCAAGAGTTAAGACGTGCAAGTAAAGGATGAGAAGTTCAGGCTTTTGTTTTCCTAAGTCTTTTGTGAAAGAGGTGGAAAGCAAGGTTTTTATAGTGAAAAAACACTTTAAGGATTCGTAGGGAGAATTAATAGCTCCCATTTGGGAATATACAAACTAGCCGCTGGCGCAGGAAATCATCATCACTAACTCTATAATTTAAGAAGGGGATTTTTTTTAGTATTTGAATAATAATTTCATCTTAGTTTGGTTATGACTTGTTTTTTTTATCAAAGTTCAGAAATAAATATAAGTATCAAAATTTTGTGAAATTTTTTAAAACCCAAAGAATTACGAAAGGGGGAGTTCGAAAGATGTATTTTTATATATCTTCTTCTTCTATAACTATATTTTAGCAACGTGATATTTTGAAAGGGGGGAAATTTAGTTTAGAGTTCCTTTTTAAAATTATTATAATTGGCGAAGTTCAGAAAATTTCTAAAAATTTAACCATGGCTGCTTATTTTTAATTTTTAAATTTTAATCTTAGTAGTGAAGCGCAAGCACCGGTAGTGGCGAAGCCATTGCCTGGTATTATAATAAAAAACTTCTGAAGATTAAGAGAATCGTGTAGAGATGCCATATGAATGACAATATAACTTCTGAAGATTAAAGAGAAGATTGTACAGATGCCTTATGAATGGTCAATATATCCTCTAAGATGACGAGTACAATTTTATGCAATTTTTCACTCTCCAAGATACGTCTAACTTTTCCACTTTCACTCCTATTTAAAACCATGCAATCTTCTGTAATTTCAGCCAAATCATTGGTAATACTAGTTGCAATTCCCACTGTCCCCAATAGTATACTCCACTGCAATTAGTAGTCACACTCTTGGGCGGGTATGATACAATCTTCTCATATTTTATAGCTGTTACAAAGTACTGCAACCTTAAAATTTCATATTTAGCACGTTTAACACATTTTTCTTCAACCCAACATCCTAGGAGTAATAGAATTTTCTAACCTTTCACATATGTCTCAATTAGTATAATCAACTACAATTATACATCTATCACGTTTAGTGCAAACTTATTTAATTTCATTTCTGTCATGGGTGATATAATCTTGGTTGATTTTAATCTCCCCTAGCGCAATCCTCACTAATTTCCTCTTTGGCCAAGGAGTAGAATCAACTGTAATTTGAAACTAACTATCGCTAATAGAATCTTTTGCAAGTTCGTGTATGTTGTGATAAATACAGACGGGCAATTTCACTTTTACTACATGTAGTAAAATTATATTTGATTTTACCTGATACAGAACGTTAATCTTCTGCAATCTAAATACCTCATAGAAGAAATTGGAAGTTCTTATCTAAGCATTCATTTTCCCTAGGTTATACTTTATAAATGTATTTTGTTTCTACAGTTGGATTCTTTTATTCTATGAAAATTGCGAAAACGTTCTTTTTTTTCGTCGAATGCAAGATTGCTCGCTACCAATTAATGGTCCATTTATGATAAGGTAAACAACTCTTTTTTACAAGAAGAAGCCCTTTGTTCCAAATGGAAATCTAGGAGAACTTTCAAGATCCAAGCTTCTCCTCCCATTAAATATGCCGTAGCTTTTATCAGATTCTTGTCACGATGTTCTTTTAATTTTTCCCATTATATTTGCCCTTTCTCTTTGCTATTTTTTTTTAGTTCCAAGCTGTTTATTATGGTATACAAAAAGTTTCCCCGCACAAGTCCTATAATATAGACAAACATAAAAGACAAATGGCAATCTTTAAGGCAAAGAACGTAGACCTAATCAAGAATTTAGTCAAGAATTCTTAATGAAGTTGTGATTTAGGCCGGATACTTATCCTGCTCTTATCTTGATGTGGATGGCAAATGAGGCTATAAAGTGCCATAAAGTTGATAATTAGAAACAAGCTGTACAGTAAATGAAAGAACATTATTCGGTATTCATTTGCATAGCATTTTTGTAGTTAAATTTCGAAAAATACTCACCTTCGATTTTTGGGATAATTAATATATATTTTGTACTTGAATGAAAACAAGTGTGGGGGTGGGAATTTAGAGACTGGGTTTTTCTCTTGAAAAATACCCCAAAATGGGTGGATTTGTTTTTTTGTTAGGTTATTACAATCGCATCATATTGTATTATATATCATTTTTAAGGTAATTTCGAAATGGGGGCTTCGCCCCATACCCCCTTTAATTGTGAGGGATTGCACCCCTTTCCCACAGCTATTTTTAAATAAACTCGTAGTATTCCTAATTCAAAAGCCTAGCATTAGGCCCCTAGTTTGTATACGGTGTTGCTTGACTTCAGACATATAATCCTCGTCCCAAAATGCTAATTAAATCAATCATATTTTCTTGAAAATTGATTACTATGAAATGTCCATTTCATATTTTAATTCAGAAAAAAAATCCTTTTAAAATGATAAATAATATAATTGGATGCGATTCCATTTAAAAATGTGGCTCCCAAGATGGCGGCCAATCTATTTTTCGTCATAACATAATTAGAAATTTGCCCGTTTGCGTCGTCTAAGAAAATAGAGATATTGGTTAATTTGGGGTTCGTGCCCATCCTGAATTTGAGTTTGAGTTTGGAATCACATTATATGTATATCATTTTGAAGTGATTTTTTTCTGAATTATAATATAAATATGAATATTTCATAATAATAAATTTTAAATAAAATATGATTGATTTAATTAGCATTCAGGGACGAGGATTATATGTCTGAAGTCAAGCAACACCGTATACAAACTAGAGGCCTAATGCTAGGCTTTTACATTAGGAATACTACGAGTTTATTTAAAAATAGCTGTGGGAAGGGGTGCAATCCCTCACAATTAAAGGGTGTATGGGGCGAAGCCTCCATTTCGAAATTACCTTAAAAATTATATATAATACAATATGATGCGATTGTAATAACCTAACAAAAAGACAAATCCACACGGTATAAAAACTAGAGGCCTAATAACCTCTAACAATCGCCTTTGAATTCGAATTAGGAATGTACGAGTTTATTTTTAAAATGAGGAGGGGTGCAACCCCCCACAATTAAGTGGTGGGTATGTTAGGGGAAGCCCCCGATTTCGAAATTACCTTAAAAAAGATATATAATACAATATGATGCAATTCACATAGCCTAACAAAAAAAGCAATTTTTGTTATTTGCCCAAGAAAAAACATTGTCTACATTATAAAACAATTGTTTTAAAGCATATATATATATATATATATATATATATATATATATATATTGCATTGTTTGGGGTTGAATTAAATAGTTTGGCGTTTCTTTAATTTCCCCTGGCATTCGGAGCCAACAATTCCTTAGAAAATATTTTCAAATTATTAAACAATTTTATTACTGTTAAATCCAAAATGTGAGAAGAATGCATGGGACCAATACGCTTCTAAAAATCAACTTTGATTAGTTAAGCTTCTATCAATTTTTTTGTCTATCTTACCTATTGATACGCAACGGAGACTTACATAGATTAGCCCATCTCGTTTCTTGCTCGATAGCTATAGTTTAATTTAAACCTTGCTTCGCGTTTGTGTCCTCTTGTTTATTACTTCTTAGCTCTCCCTTTGCTAATCTCCTCTTACCTCCTGATTGCAACTTTAGTTTTCCTTAACCTATCGTGGATTTTGCTGGATAAGCTTACCTCCGTTTTAATTCACCCTTGGCAGCTGCAGCTTAGCCTAGACTATGTTGCTTCGTAGCTGTAGCTTAGTTTAGCCTATCTTTGTTCACAGCTGTCAGATGATTTATGTTAAAGACGTTGTTGCCGTGACGCACCATTCAAATTCATACATAGTAATTCATCATGAATCCTCATCACTAAATCCACCATAATCTACTTTTAACACTTATTCGACACTGACATCATCTATCATAGCTGTGGCTATGGCTCTAGTAACTAGTTGTATAAATAAAGTTGCGTTTGTCTTTGTAATAACGATTAAGGCTTAATTTACATTTTGATTTGACCAATTTGGGATTATTTTTAGGTATTGATTCCACAGTGATTATATTATTGTTCAATTAAACTTATATTTATATTTTTACCGTTGCCTTAGACAGAACCAATAAATAGATTAATTACATTATAGGGCGGGTGCGAGGCTAGAAGTCTTCGTTTCCACTAGATTTAAAATTTGAAACATAACTACCTTACTATTTTATTAACTTTTTTTTTATATTCAACAGAATTATGTTAAAGCAATATAATTACTCTGAAGCAAAGTTCTAATTACTTATTTCAGACTTGCTTTCATATGGAAAACTTAGTCATATAAACACTCGATGCCAGATTGGCGTTCTGAGAAACGCCCTGGCAAAGAGGGATCAATAGGTACTATTCGTAGTGCGTAACCTACTGGCCCCACCATTTACCTTAGAGAGATTGGGGGTGGGGTGGCTTGTAGCTCCCTACGGATCAGATCTCATTGTAAACTGTAAGGGTCAGCTGTTGCGAATCGGCGTCAACAACAACAAGTGATTAGCAGGTGTTTCCAATGCTCTAATTAAAGGCATTATTTGCTTTCTTGTGATATCATTGTTTTATCCACGTGTTATTAACATGTTAGAAACGTGTTATAGCGTGCTATTAACGTTTATCAGCGCATGCTTAACGTATTAATAACACACCAACCTGTTATTAACGTGTTAAAAACGTTTATTAACGCGGTATCAACAAGTTATTAACGTTTTCAATATGTTCTAACGTATTATCAACGTGCTAGGTAAATGTTATTAACGTGTTATCAAATGGTGCAAACGTGTTATTAACGTGATTTCAACTTGTTATTAACGCTTTCAACCTATTATTAACTTGTTATCAACGTGTTTTTAATGTGTTTAGAGCATATTATTGACGTTATTAATGTATTATTAACCCTTTTTCAACCTGTTATTAAGATTTTAAAAACGTTTATTAACGTGTTATTAACATGCCAACAACGTGTTATTAAGGTTTATCAACTTGTTATTACTTTTTTCAACGTGTTATTATAGTGTATCAACATATTATATTAACACATTTCAATCTGCTATTAACGTTTAGCAACGTGTTATTTACCTTTTGAAAACGTGTCATTAAAGTGTCATTAATATTATCAGGTCGTTATTTTGGTTTATTGACGTGTTATCTTTCCGTTATTAACGTGTTATAAACTTTGGCTCAAACTGTTATTAGCATTTTATCAACCTGTTACTAACGTGTTGTTAACGTGCTGTTAAGCTTGTGTCGCTTAATCTTTCACCGCCTCATCTCAGTGTGCAAATAATGAAAAATAGGAGTTGGCAACTCCTCTGAAGAATCAAATTACGTCATTAGTGTTCAAATTGTTCACCTCGGAATACACGAAAACATATGCAGCAAAGGCGAGGTCTCTGAAATCTGGCGGAACCAAAAGGGCAACAGAGCGGTAAAGGGTGGGCCACCCTTTGCCGCTCTGTTGATATCATAACCCATCCCCCCCCAATCACTTACATTTAAAAATCTGAAAATTAACACAAAATCTTATATACTTAGTTTAAATAATGGGATCATAAAAAGATCCTGCCCCACGAGTAGGTTTGGGGAAGGATCTTCATATTATCTAGCCTGGGGGAAGGATCTTCATATGATCCATTTTTTTATAAATATTCTGAACTTCACCACTAATAATAATAAGAAGAATATCTTGATTTTAGCAACATGCAAAAACATACCAATTTTATTCAAAGAATTCATATAAAGTTTGACAAAACAAAATGGTGAAGTTCAGAAATAGATGAATGTCGAATGCTTTGGATTAAAAATAATAATAATAATGATGACCAGATTTGCGTTGGTATATATATATATATATATATATATATATATATATATATATATATATATATATATATATATATATATATATATATATATATATATATATATATAGTCATATGAGTTGCTGCTGACCAGTCTAATCTTCAATTTCACGGTGAAGGTAAGGACACATAGGAGGCTGAGGTACATGTGATTTATTTATCGAACAACGTTTCGGGCGTATCACCCATCTTCAGGTTCTAAAACAAATTAATCTAATACAGTTAAAGAATATTAAAAATAATTAGGTTAAGACTATGTAGGTAAATCAAAAATTAGAAAATAACTCAGGAATTTAAAAGTGAAGAGAATCAAATTATCAATCTAATATAACACTATTGAAACGAAATAAACCAAAAAAACAAAAGTAAATAATTACAATATTATATTGCTTACCGATAACTCAGGAATTTAAAAGGCAAGAGAATCAAATTATTAATCTAATGTAATCACAATTGACACGAAAAAAAGAAGCAAAAACACAAAAGTAAAAAATTACAGTATAATATTGCTTACCGATGAAATTCAGGAGAAATCACAAAGTGAGGAAATTATAAAGGATGTGGCTTAAAGAAGGATAGGAATTTGATTGGTTGGTAGAACATGCCCACCATTTTTTTAATTTTATAACTCTCAACATCCCAACATTAAATATACCATTGAATTAGAGAGTAACTATCAACTTCCTTTTCTAGACGTCATTATAGAAAAAACCGACAAACTAACCACCTCAATATAGAGAAAGCCTACCTTTAGTGGCCTAGGAATCAATTTTTTCAGCCATTGAGACTTGTCACATACTCTCAGTGCAATAAAATCTCTAATATATAGAGGTTACCATCTCTCCTCCAATTATTCCCTAATGCACAATGAATTCCAGAATCTAAAGTCTTATTTTAAAAATAATTGTTACCCCCCAACTTTGGTTGACAAACTAATCAATAATTTTCTTACCAAATTTTACTCTCCATCCTTTCTCTCATATAATGTTCTCAAAAATGAAAAATTTTTCGTAGTACCAGAAATGGGACCTTACAATAAATTATTCACTAGAAAATGCAACAAATTACTCAAAAATATTTCTTTCATACCAACTTCAAAATCACTTTTGTTAACCCACTTTCCATAGGAAGTTTCTTCTCGTCAAAAGACAAACTTCCTCTAGAAATGAGCAGCCGTGATGTTTATGCTTTTACTTGTTCTTGTTGTTTGCAAGTAACCTATATTGGTAGTACGGTTCGCTCATTGAAAGAGAGGTTTTGTTCTCACATGGGAATAGGCCATTCTGTCATTAGAAATCATAGTATACAATGCAAGACAGAATGTACCATAATAACAATGAATATAGTCTAAGAATTTTGGAATCCCTACTAATACGTACAAAATCTCCTACACTCAACATAGATAATACCGCTGTTCCTCTTCTTATTTCTTAAGTTTAATTACCTCATTCAACAACCAACCAACCAACCTTCTCTTATTTAACAACCAACCAATCAAATTCCTATCCATCTTTAAGCCACATCCTTTATAATTTCTTCACTTTGTGATTTCTCCTGAATTTCATCGGTAAGCAATATTATACTGTAATTTTTTACTTTTGTGTTTTTGCATCTTTTTTTCGTGTCAGTAGTGATTACATTAGATTAATAATTTGATTATCTTGCCTTTTAAATTCCTGAGTTATCGGTAAGCAATATAATATTGTAATTATTTACTTTTGTTTTTTTGGTTTATTTCGTTTCAATAGTGTTATATTAGATTGATAATTTGATTCTCTTCACTTTTAAATTCCTGAGTTATTTTCTAATTTTTGATTTACCTACATAGTCTTAACCTAATTATTTTTAATATTTTTAATATTCTTTAACTGTATTAGATTAATTTGTTTTAGAACCTGAAGATGGGTGATACGCCCGAAACGTTGTTCGATAAATAAATCACATGTACATCAGCCTCCTATGTGTCCTTACATTCACCGTGAAATTATTATATATATATAGTCACATTTTGCCCATCTACTCAGTATCAAGAGCACCATGAACCGTGATACTTTCAAGACTGTTGTGCTGCCCTTGCTAACTGAAGATTTTCTATCAGTTATTAATTGGCTTAAGCCACGCAGAATGCTGAAAAGTGAAGTGAAATGTCCCTCTTGTGATAATAAAATGAACTGAACGAAGTATGCCGAATTCAATGATGGCTATGCTTGGAAATGCCAGACCAAAGATTGTGCTAAGTATAAATCTACAGTATCTATAAGGACTGGATCGTTTTTTCCAACTCTAGATTAACGCCTCAGACTTGGGTTCGTTCATGCAATCTATATGTGGAGTCAACGTATTGGTGAATCAAGGGCAAGCCGTCAATTTGGTGTTTCTGAGAAGATTTTTCCGGGAAGTGTGCAGTAGATATCTTCAGACTAACCCAGTGCAACTTGGTGGTCCAGGAACAGTTGTGCATATCGATGAATCGTGTTTTTCTCACAATTCAAAGCATCATCGGGGCAGAGCACCTCACACTCCTATGTAGGTGTTTGGAATGGTCGATACCAGCACTTCACCAGGAACAGGATACATGGAAATTGTGGACAAAAGGGATGCTGCCACACTTCTCCCCTATAATACAAGCAGTAGTACAACTGGGATCGATAATCCACAGTGATGAGTGGAAGGCATACGTTAATATACAAGGACTTGGCTTCACACACAGGACAGTGAACCATTCACCCAATTTGTGGATCCTCAAACTGGTGTCCATACTCAGGCCATAAAATCGTACTGGAACAAACATAAAGCACACACAGCATGATGCGAGGATGCAGGCGGGACTTCTTGAATTCTTATCTTCAAGAATTTATGTGGCGTGACCGTTTCTTCAGGAATGCTTTTGATAACCTATGTACTCATATTTCCTTGCAATATTTAAGTGTAATAATTCCTTTTTTAAGAACCTATGTACACAAATTTCCAGCGAAATTTAGTGTAACAAAAGAGTAATCTGAATAATGTTTTATTATTTATTGCTTATTTAGTTTATTTATATTAAAATGTTGGGGGAGGGGGAAGGATCTTCATATGAGCGCGACTGGGGAGGTGGATCTTCAGTTGGGTACTTGGGGAGGGGGGGAAGATCTTCTTATGATCCAAATAATTTCGTTAAATTTTACCATTGTAATATTGATAGATAGACAGACAGTGGACATCCCATTAAAAGAGTTGAGGCGTAGCGTTGCATTCATGCTGCAGCTGCCATCTATTTATTGTGTACCCTCCCGTCACTATAGCCCGGGGAGATTCATTCCTTCGTGGGTTTTCTTTTAAGTATCTTTATTTATCATTTATAAATCATTCATTAATATCTTAATTCAGCCTTTATTAAAATCTTTATTTTTCCTTTTTTTAATATCTTTATTTAGAGCATTCATTCCTATATTTATTCATCGTTTATTAATATATTTATTTATTCTCTATTATTTTTAATAAACATTCATTATTATATTAATTTATTCTTTATTGCTATTTTATTTAGCCCTTATCAATTATTTTATATCCTTTATTAATCTGTATTTATCTTTATTAATTTTTATATTTTCTGTATTAATATCTTTATTTATCCTTTATTAATATTTGTTCATCCTTTATTAACATATTTTTATCTTTTTTTACTATTTATTTATTCTTTATTTAGCATTTATTATTATCTTTATTAATCATTTATTATTATCTTTATTTATCCGTTATTAATATTTTTACTCAATATCTTTACTTGGTTTTGTCAGAAATAAGATACAATAAATACATTAGTTCAAAAGTGAATTTTCGGTAGTGATAAATTTGGCTTGAGTGAATAACAGAGAAACCGATGGAGAGAAGTATCCAGGTGACAGTTTTGTCTCCCTGTGTAAGTGATTAGTGTGGATGGCGAAAGTAGTTTGATATTAAGTGAATGAAGATGTCTTCTCAATCCAGCACCTTAGGACTTGTGAGTGCTGGCACAAGAGTCAATCCCGACAACTTGAGTTCCCAAGCTCGGAGCGAAGTGCTAAGGGCGGTAATTTCATTAAGAGAGTGGGGGCGGGGGCCCTCCAACAACTAACAAAGCCTAATGTTAGAATGGTCAGAATAAATTGTGCACATCGTTACTATCACAGCTGTGCTCAACCATATGGAGTGTGGCCACACAAAGATATTTGGTGATAGAAAAAAAAGATTAGAATAATATTGTTAAATTAAGACGGTAGAATAAGGTTGAATATTTTTGTCTATTTCATTCTGTTTCCCGGTATTTATTGTTTGAGATGGGGCAGGTTGTCTTTTTCTGGTTGTGTAATAAAGGTTGTAATAGATCCCCCCTTCATTCTTCCCTCGAATAACCAAGCCTTCTTCACGTGACACAGCAGAAGTGTGACTTAAGGAAATCTAGAGCCTACCGCCACAGCGTTACTGGGTTAAGTGTAACTCTTTGACAGAACCTGGGGAAGTTGTTAGTACGCTTCCTTTTTGCTCCCTCTAAACATTACTTTTCTCTAGGACTATTCCCTCAACCCTCTGTCTAAGCTTAAGAACCTGATCAGCTACTTCATACTGTATCATAAGAGAGCCTTTGTAACCTCTATAAACAAACTAGGTGCAAGAGACCAGGCATTTAGGTGCGAGTAATGTGAAGATCAGTCTTGCCCCAATAACCCCTTCCCTGCATGTAATGGCTGACCACCTCCCTGTGACCTTTCTCGGTTGCATAAAGCTGTACTGCTTATGGCAGCTAGCTTTACTAGCTTGTTGGCTGCCAAGCCAACTAAAAGTCTTGAGTCCTCTGGATCCCTCCGCAAGAGATCTTCAGATCTTGCCTGTCCTCTCTAGGAACAGTATTGCTACTAAGGATATCCACTGTCACCCTGCCTCTGTGGCTGTCCATCAGGGAGCTGACTTATTGGGTAGGACCGGCCACTGGGTAACTTCTGGTCACTGTGTGTTTCTGTCCTAGCTTGCAAGTACCATCGTTAATGCATCGAGGGTGAATCTCTGAAAAGTCTGTAAACCTGAGCCAGAATATGTTGGTTCCTGGTATTTCTTTTGTTGGTAGGCTCGCAAAACATTTTTTCAAAATTTTTAACAACCTTGAAGTGGACTCAATTATTTTAATTGGTTAACTTTTGAAGTACTCATACGAATCAGATTTTTGAACATCTTCACTGATATATATTTGTGTTTTGTCTCATTTCAGGTTTCTCTAAATATTTTCAGATTAAAATATTTGTGACATTTTTGGCAATCAAAGAGAAAGCCAAACCTCCAATTTCAGTTAAGGTTGACTCGAATTATCAAAGTTTTAACACCAGATTTCTGTTAAGCTACCAAAGTTTTAACTTAATATTTCCCTTTATCCCTGACGCCGGAGCGCGCTTCCTTCTTGCCTTTTTGCGTTGTTTTCTTGTTGTTATTTTTTTAACCTTTGTCCTTTTTATCGTTATGTTATTTACATATTATTTGGGGGGTTTTTATATTTGTTTTTGTTTTTTTAATATAGCCTAGGAGTAGGCTGTGTTGTGTACGGTGACTTATGCACGAGTAGGTAGTCGCCAGATGGGAGAATTTACAGGATGGAATGAACGGGACGCTTCCCAATCATTATTTCTGAGAGATCGTCGATTCCGCGTTCTGGTGCGCGGAGCCCGATGGAAGTGTCCTCAGTGTCGCACTCTTTGTCTTGAGCATCAACATTATCACATCGGTGCTGAGCAAAAAATGTTTTCGCTATTTTATGGTTAGAAGAAGAGAGAGAAAATTGCTAATTTGGATTTTAGTAAGGCTTTCAACAGGGTGCCAAATTACGACTATTGAATAAAGTTAAAGCGCATGGGATTGCTGGAAGTATTTTTAGGTGGATTTATTTATAGCTCAATGACATATGGCAAATAGTTAGTATAGATGGGATTAAATCTGAGTGGGGGAATGTTACCAGTGGGGTTCCACAGGGGTCAACACTGCTTTACTAAGGGCAAATTATGTTTAACTAATTTACTCCTTTTAGAAGAAGGGAAACTCTGATTGTAAAACCTCCTGCTGCCTTGTAGGGTACACTCTCTTTAGGCAAAGGCTAGGTCCTTAGCCAAGACCTCGGGTGGGTGTCAGCAAAGACATGCGGCCCATGAAAATTTGCCACCGCTACCTATTTAGCGGCTCGAGGGGGGTGGGGTATGGTTGGAGCTGGGTTCCTGGGGCCTGAGTGTGTCAGAGGGTACAGGGTACGTGGTTTTTCAGGATACCACTTCCGCCCAATAGTTGGGGGCCGAACCTAGGAGTAGCGCCCCAGGAGGTTGCCCTGCCAGTGGGTGAAAAATGGCAGGATAGTTAGAGTGACATGTGTGTGCATGGACAGGTGGCCCTGTAGTTGTCCCGGCGGGGTGCTCCGAGGCCACTGATACATCCGTGGGTTAAGGCTTGTGGGAATGGGACTCAGTCTCCTGGCTTTGTCTGTGTGCATGTGACGGGGCTCGTCACCTTTCCTTCCCTCCACTTATATCCTACCATGATTGGACCTGAACTAGAAAGACGTTAACCCGGATCAAAAATCACCTAATCAACTAGAACAAAAAATGAGGCTTAGAATTGCTAGTTGGAATGTGAGTAGTTTGAAGGGTAGACAGGGGGAGGTGGTTGAAACTCTACCGTGGATAAACGTGGACGTATGCTGTGTGCAAGAACATAAATGGAGGGGATGGGGTCAGCGAGAATGATTGTGGGTAAGGAATCGAGATATAAACTCTTTTGGATGGGAAATGCTAACGGTTATGGCGGTGTCGGTGTTCTATTAGCAGAGAAGTGGAAGGAGCATGTTACGTGTGTGAATAGAATAAATGACAGGATATTGGTGTTAAGGTTGAATTTCGATAAAGTAATCATATCTGTTGTATCAGTGTATGCAACCCAAGTAGTCTTGGACGCTGCGGTCAAGGATGAGTTTTGGGGCGAGTTGATCAGAGTTGTTGGAGGTATGGCAGAAAGTGAGGTGGTGATTCTGGGAGGAGACCTGAATGGACATGTAGGGGTGGAGGTAGTGGGGTACGAAGGAGTGCATGGAGGTTGTGGATTTAGTACTAGGAATGTGGAAAGCGAGCGAATTCTGTAATTTGGGGAAGCAATGGACATGGTCGTTTGTAACACCTGGTCAGAGAACAGAGAAGCAAACTGGTCACATATTTGTACATCTGGAGACAGTAGAGGTCAGATAGTCTATTTTATGGTTAGAAGAAGAGAGAAAATTAGTGAAAGGTGTTAAAGTGATACCCAGTGAAGAGTGTGTACAGCAACATAAGTTACTGGTGTGTGACTTTTGGTTAGGGAAATTTCAGGCCAGGAGGAGGGTGTTTGTGCCTGGAAGGAAGGTATGGAAGCTTAAAAATCAGGAAGTAAAGGAGGCTTTTTACGAGGAGTTCAGTACACTAGCAGCGTAGAATAGAGCGACTGGCGGAAGTGTGAGTGAGCAGTATGGGAGACTGAAAGATAACCTTTTTAAAGCCACTGGACAGGTTTGTAGATGGTCAAGAGGTCCACCAAGACAGAAGGCGTCCTGTGGTGGAATGAGGAAGTTGAGGCTGCAGTGAAGGCGAAAATAAGATCGATTATGGCATGGAAGCAGTGTGGGAGTAAGGAAGTATACTTGGCAGCGAAAAGAAGGGCAAGTCAGGAAGTGTATAGAGCTAAGTCAGAGACCCAAAAACCTCTTCTTAAGATCCTCTTGGTGTTGAGGGCAGGAAAAGGGTGTTTAAACTGGATAGGCAGATGAAAAAGGAAAATAGTGATATAGCGGGTAAACAGTGCATTGAAAATGTGGTTGGGCAGGAGGATAAAAAAAAGGCTTGGAGGGAACACTACAATCCTTTATTAAACGTAGAATTTGACTGGGACAGGTGACTTGTGGATTCCGCAGAATTTGTGGCTAGACTGTGGCCATCAATTGAGGACAAAATGGTGAGCAGAGCCATCAATCACATGCCAGAAGGTAAGGCAGCGGGTGTTTCTGAGATAAATGTCGACATGTTGAAAGCGTTTAGAGTTATCGGTGTGAGGTTGATCACACACCTTATAAATGTTGTCATATATGGATATGCTCTACCAGAAGACTGGCTGAAGAGTGTGATTGTGAATGTGTATAAGGATAAAGGTAATGCGCTAGATGGGGGTAGTTACAGAAGCATAAATCTCCTCGATCATGTTATGAAAGTTATGGATCGTGTTCTAGAAAAAATGATTAGGGAAAGGATAAACTTTGACGACATGCAGTTTGGGTTCATGCCTGGAAAAGGAACCACTGATGCTATATTTATTGTTAGACAGCTCCAGGAGAAGTACATCGCTAGAAAAATAGCCTTGTATTATATTTTTGTTGACCTAGAAAAGGCTTTTGATAGGGTACCACGAGATGTGGTGAGGTGGGCAATGATAAAATTGGTTATCGAGGAGTGGTTGGTTAGGGTGGTCATGACTATGTACGAAGGTTCGACAACCTAGGTGACGGTAAATAGAGAATTGAGTGATGACTTCTCTGTGAAGGTTTGCGTGCATCAGGGATCCGTATTGAGTCCCTTGCTCTTTGTTATGGTCCTGGAAGTGCTGTCACCGAATTGTAAAACAGGATTGCCATTTAAGTTGTTATACGCTGACGATCTAGGGCTGATTCCCGAGGATGAGAAGACGGCACTTGAGAAGTTCAGTTTGTCGAGGGAAGGGATGAATTCCATTAGGATGAGAGTAAATTTGAATAAAACAAAGATGATGATTTGAAGAGTGGGTGGTGGTAATGACATCATTGAGGGTATGTTGCCGTGTGCAGTCTGTCACATAGGGGTAGGGAATAACTCTATCCTGCGTAATGGTTGTGGTTTGTGGGTGTATAAAAGATGTAGTGGTATCAGGGGTAGGCTGCAGAATGATGGAGAGTTTCAGTGCACTGTGTGTAGAAGAGAGCAAGTGCAGGAGAGGAGACAGGAGAGGATTGTATTTGATGGTGTGTCGCTTGAATGCGTAGATGAGTTCTGCTATCTGGGAGATATGATCAGTGCAGGGGGAGGTGCTTGGACAAGTTCCGTGGCAAGGGTTAGAAATGGTTGGAAAAAGTTCAAAGAGCTGCTTCCTTTCTTGACGCTGAGGGGGTTTTCCCTCTGAGCTAAGGGACGTCTGTACACTGCGTGTGTACGAAGTGCAATGTTGTACGGCAGCGAAACTTGGGCTGTGAAGGAAGAGGACATCCAGAGGCTCAAGCGTATTGAGATGAGAATGGTGAGATGGATGTGCGGCGCATCTCTGAATTTGAGGCCTGGAGGTGACAGAGTTGCAAACTGCGAATTAAGAGATAGATTGTGGATAGAATGCATTGGTGTGGCACTGAGAAGAGGCAGACTGAGGTGGTTCGGTCATGGGGAGAGGATGGAGGATAATAATTGGGTGATGAGTAAGGAAGTATACTTGGCAGCGAAAAGGACAAGTTAGGAAGTGTATAGGGCTAAGTCAGAGGATGTTAGGGGTGTAGCTGCCAGAGGGAGACCGAGGAAGACGTGGAATGAGGTCATACAGAGGGACCTTAGAGATATGAGTTTGAATAGAGACACAGCCCGAGATCGAGCAGCACGGAGAGACGCTATTAAGTAAATAAGGCCGAAACATGCAAGCATGTATGGAGCCTTCAAAAATGAGGATGATGATGATTATATCCTTATTAATTATTCATTTATTATTAGTTCTATTTATCATTGATTAATAATATATATATATATATATATATATATATATATATATATATATATATATATATATATATATAAGAGCAAGAGAAATTTGACGCGAATGAGCAATGAACAAGAAACCGGAGGGTTTTTTTTGTTGTTTTTTATTGTTGTTGTTTTTTTCAGGTAAGAGAAAGGGACATTGGAAGAACACAAGGATGAAAGAGAGCAAAGGGCGGCACAATGAAGGCAATCCTTACTGAGAAGTAAGAAATTGCGCCAGAGGAAATAAAGTTTGAAATTCCTGGCTAGGACTGGAACAAAGGGTCTGCTGAGTGCCGGTCAGATGCTCTACCGTTAAGCTACCAGGCACAGTGACTCTACTTCGCCCAAAGCGTTACCCTATCAAACCCAGTATCTCTCTAAGCTAGGAACCTCCAAGGGATTTTTAAAGGCTCATCATTATCCATGTCACATACAAAGAAAGAGCAAATACAACTTGTATTTGCCCCGATGAGAGCATTAATTAGCTCTAAAAAACAACAAAGAAATAGTCATAAGAAAAGCTGACAAATCCAACATATACGGTAATCTACACGCAAGTAGATGGAGTGGCTATGGGTTCACCCTTAGGGCCGACTTTCGCCAACTATTATATGGGTCAACTTGAAGAGAGATTATTGGACATCATAAAAAATAAGCCACACACATATTGCCGATACGTAGACGACATCTAGACCAACCTCCAAAACGAAGAACATCTGATAAACATCAAGCAGCATTTTGCGGAGAACTCTGTGTTAAAATTCACTTATGAATTGAGCACGGGCAATAAACTACCTTTCTTGGACGTTGAGGTTCAAAACATGAATGGTAGCTACATCATTAAAGTACATAGAAAAAGTACGGACATGGGAAGATGCCTCAATGCGGGGAGTGAATGCCCTGAAAGGTATAAAATAAGCGTAATCCGCCGAGCTTATAAATGCTGCTCTTCGTGGAACTTTTCCACCAAGAGATAACACGAGTTAAACAAACGCTCGTAAATAACGGTTTCTCAAACAGCATGATTGACAAACAACTCCAATCATTTTTAAATAACCATTACAAACATGCGGATAAAATTGAAAGTAATCAGGGAGAAGTCAACAACATCTTTATTATTCTTTAATTTATTCTTTATTAATATATTTATTTTTCCTTTAGTAATTAATTACACTGGCCAACCATTTTTGAAAAGCTGTGTTTCTTAAATGATATTACTTAATTCTTGTGTATTTTCCCGCACTGAAACAAATATCACCTTGAAAAATGTGGATTGGCTCTAGGTTTAAAGATACGCGGTATGTAATATTTGATTATTTTATATAACGTACAGTATGTGACATTATGTTCTAAACTGTAATCCATATCTACTCACTGACATTTTGCTTGACGTTTATAGTGGGCTGAAGAATCATCTCTTGCCAATGTCCAGCAATAGCCTGCAAGCATTGTTGTGCTCCATTTACCCTGGTGCCGCTTTTCCATCGTTGAATTAACTTGGTCAAACCTTTCACCATGTTCGTCACTAACTGCCCTACATTTCGCTGGAAAAAGTCTAAATGTGAGGCCAATTATTGGATCTTAAGTGACACATTACATCTTATGTTCTTGTAAGCCTTGATGAGATTTTCCACCAATTCTTCATTGTTTCCTTCCCTTCTGTTTCCGAGAAATCCCTTCGACACTAACTTGAATGCTTCCCAAGCAGCTTTCTCCTCCCAATGAAGGGTTGATTCAAAGTCACCATCTTTAAGAAGCTCTCGAATCTGAAGACCATTGTAAACTCCCTCTCTTATCTTAGCGTCGCTCAGTGAGGGAAATTTTAATGGTAAATACTTGAATCCCTGACCAGATTTGTCCATTGCTTTTACAAAGTTTTTCATGAGCCCCAGTTTTATGTGTAGTGGTGGTACCAACATTTTGTTTGGTTCAGTGAGAGAGAGATGTTAAACATTTTTCATCCCAGGTTTCAATAACACTATCCAACAAATTTTAACTTTGTCTCTGCTAATTGAGTAAATGTTGTTGTAACTAACTAATTTTGGTGCGCTGATTCCAACCTGAGTTATGCAACTAGGCTATATGGCTCACTTTGTCACCTTGGATCAATTAATGATATAATTATTACGAGTTTGAGAAGAATGAGACGTTTCTGGGCAAAGGTTTGGAATCGGGGCACCCTATTTGGCATTATGTACGTCCTTTTGCAGACTCAGACAAGATATGTATTACATATAAAAGAGGTAGTACTCACCTAACTATAAATTTCTTCAAAAATGTTGGAGACTCTTGCTCTTGCGCTTGTACGTGGATATAGGATCCTCCCGTTGTAGGAACCAGCAGTAGTCACCCATCATGTTTTCGTTGAAGCGGCCTTGATACCTGCATTCCATCATTGCGATATCTCAGTGGAAACTTTCCCCATGTTAGTCACTAATATCACCCATATTAGATGGAAATAAATCTCGATGCGAATGCAAGAAATGCATCTTAAGAGACATTCGACACCCCATTCGTTGATAGGCCTTTAGCATGTTGTCCAGTAGTTCTTCATAGTTTTCAGCCATATGATTTACCAAGGAAGTTCTGCACTACATGGACAAATGAATCCCATGCTGCCAACTCAAGTGGAGTTAGTTTATTTCTGAACTCCCTGTCATGTATCAATTCTCTGATCTCCGACCCTACAAAAATGCCAGCTTTAAGTTTAGCATTGATTTTCTTTGCACCAAATTTCTCTTTGAGATACTGGAATCCATCAGAATCATGGGCCATTGATTTAACAAAATTCGTGATAAGGCCAAGTTTGATATGAAGTGGTGGAAGGTAGATCTTCTGTGGATGTACCAAAGGCATGTGCTTCACATTGTATTGGCCAACTATGTGTTCTCTTTCGGGCCACCTTTTGACAATATAATGATTCCTGTCGTCACAGCTATTCCATAGGCATAAGAAGCACATATTCTTTGTATATCTTAGCTGCAGTCCAAGAAGTAAAGAAATTACCTTTAGATCACCACAGATATTCCACTTATGATGCGAGTAATGAACACCTTCCAAAATAAATTTCATTGAGTCATATGTCTCTATCATCCCAACAATAAGTGCGACAGGAATGGAAGTGTTTTTTGTTACCATTGTGTAGCAACACAGCTTTGAGGCTAGCAGTGCTTGCATTGATGAATAGTCTCCATTCATCAGGTAAATGCTCGTTCCCTAGCTGATTCATGTGGCCATTAACATCTGTACAGAAACAAGGACCATCTTCTTCTTTATAGAAGGCAGCGAAGGCCTCATGGCGTTTACGGAAAGTAGATATTTTTTTACCGTCATTGCTGTAGTTTGGAGCCCAACAGTTCTGTGTCCTCCTTTGATAATGACAAATCCCTCACCGAATCATTCAACCTTTCTTGATTTATCAACTGGATCTTCTTTTCCTTAGAATCCTCCTCATACATTTCATCGTCATTGTTATCCTCCTCTTCAGGCGATGAATCATCTTCTTTAACTGCACTATCTGATGGCATTTCCTTATTATGGTGGACTGGTTTTATAGCTGACTTACAATCTGGATATAAAATTTTGGACTTGTTCTTATTTGAGAATCTCACAATATTTGTCATACAAAAGTAGCAATCAAAAACATGATTTGTTGGCTCACGCTACACCATTGGTACAGCAAAAGGCATACCCTTCCGTTTGCCATTTAACCACTGTGTCAGCCCCGTGTGACATTAGTACAAGATTCGTGAGGTGCCCAGGGCTTGTCTTGGTCACCAACTTTACAACCAAAATAATAATTGTATGCAGTTTTCACTTTTTTAGCTAAATTTATCCGCTGGTTGCTTGGAGTATATCTTCCACAGATATAACAGAAGTTGTCTGGGCTATTTATACATCCTCGCGGATTCATGTCTTCAACCTAGTTTGTATATATCCTGTTATATTCTTTTGTACAATCTTATTTCATTACAAATTAATTGAGAGATAAATCTGAAAGAAAAATGCAATTAATCACTGTATGTAAATACCGTTTCAACACTACTAATATAATAGCTAAATTTGACAACGTGATAAAGAAGGAGTGTAACGCGGGAACCAAACACACACAACATATCCTCTCACTACGGTAGCTGAAGCAACACTGTCCATAGGTGTAACTAAAGAGTATGTGTGTAACTCAGGAGCCTTACGTGCTAGAACAATTTTGATTACAGATTCGGAATCAGCATGCTCGATTTAGTATAAATCACAAGCTAATACCCAAGTAGCAAAATAATTGTTTACTAGTGTAATTGACTAGGTGGCCAGTCTCTCCTGTTTGGGAACCTCTTGCACAGCTGTGCCATTCACAAAGAAAGCGGCAGTACTTGGTGTATCCACCCTGAGGGCCCATCACAAGAGCAACATCTTTTTAGTCACCTCAGAGCTGCCATTGATGTTCATAATATTTTATGCATTGCAACATAAGCTTTATATTTCCATAAGTTTCTTTCATATGTGGTGCATAACCCACATGAACTGATGTTTCACTATTGCAGTTGTGCAAGCTGTCAACATTGTGTTACACTGCGTGCAGCAAATATGAGGGGCCCAATCTTTATCCTGGTCCCCTACTTTTCATTCAAAATAGTATCTGTAGGCTTGCTTCATCGTTACTGATGTTTCTATTTTTCTCCGTTGTGCCACTGGTGTGAATTGCCCACAAACATAACAAAGTATGTTGGGGCAGTTTACACATCCACGTCTAGAACTTGAAGCCATGACAAGATTTCAAATACTAACTTGAGCAAGCAAACGATACACAATGTGAGATCCTTATCATAAGGTTCTTATTAGAGCAATATTTTAATAAACGTGTTATCTTCTTTACCAGTTACCAGTTATCAGTAGCAGAAAAGTTATCTCAAATAAGTATGTATTAATCTGAAAATCTGAATTAATCTGACAAAAAAACATTAATTAGAATTCAATGATATTTGAGCTTCAATATAGTCTACTTTATATATATTATTTACTAATATATATTAAATATATATATTATTAATTAATATATATATATATATTAATTATATATATATTAAATATATTAAAAATTGCATATTGGTACAATATTGAGCAAAAGTGTGAAATGGCTTGAAAAGGAAAATTCAAATTACACAAAAACTAGACGTGATATGCAAATTCTAAAGACAAATTTGTAATCAGCGCCTAAAAATAATCTAAGATCACTTATTTTCTGCTCTGTAACAAAAATTGTGTTACACAGTGTAATCACGCATGGTGGAATAAGACGCAATATGGCAAGACTCCATTATATAAATATCATTTAAATAAACTAAAAAATAACATGAGGCAGTAATATCCAGTTACTATCCAGTCCAACGATTAATTTTCTAGAAAATCCTCTTTTCTCCATCGTGCCTCTTTTCATGGCACTATTTGGCACTGGATACGAAGTTAAGAAGTCCACAACTTTTGGGCAAACATCCGACGCAATGACAGAAGTCTGAAAGTTGTAGGCCTTATTGTTATTCCTGGAAGCGTTCCAGGTTTCGCTCTATGCACTATCATAAGTCTTGTTTACGAAAATGGAAGCTTAATTGTATGGTTTGTATTTTTGCGAGAATAGGAGCCCTATCCCAAATAAATGCAGCTGTATTTTTCATGTTTGGGTGTTTTTTTTTTTTTACAAACCCAGGCGCCCTTTCCATAAAATCTAGTTGACAGTTATATTTGCTTTTTCCTATTAGTGTTATATTTATGCTTCTTGGCTTCTTTATCAGCTTAGATTATATTTTGTGATATTTTTGTCCGTGTTGCTTTTTATATGTTAGTGTTTAGTTTTATATTGTTTGATTTGGAGTTTCTAGTGTTACGGTTAGTTATATTTACTGGGGCAAGTCTGAGGCAGGGAACTTTCTCACAACTGTTTCCTCATGGATTCCGCATATATTCTCACATGTTTTAGTGGTCTCAGTTAACAAGCCGAGGCATTATTTTCAGGGGCAGTCTCTATCGGATGATATTCCCTAACAGAGAAATATCCCCGAGATTAGGGTGGGTAAGAACAGTTTATACTCGCCATCTTAAACACTTCAATATTTTTCTGCCGCTGTCAATTATTTGCCCCTCGAGTGGATAAAAATGTCTCCCAAGATCTACCTAGACTGGGCGTCACAAGGAATCCACAGCAGATTGCCTGGAGTAGACGCAGAGCAAAGATTCTTTCCCGCTTAGAGTTTTTGAAGCTGGATCCTATTTAGGAGGGGTCATATTTACTTGAGGGGAAAGCAGTTTCCTTATTTGGAGAAATGGATCCTGCGATGCGATGAATTCGGTTACCTTCAATCACAAATTAAATATATGATTCCTATATCAAAATAAATAGGATGCTTTTCTAAAAAAAGCTGAAATTCGAGGTGATCTCATGGAGTTACATAGTTAGAGATAGCCATCAAGGACTACTCAGTCCACTAAAAGGCCAGTCCCATTCTATACTAATATGCTAGTAGTCCTCCTTTGGACATTGTCGCCACGATGCTCACTCACGCGACATTCACTCCATAACAGGGCTCCGTATTTAAACAATATCATTATTCGTAAAATAACTATCAATTTTGTTTTTAAAACTATTTACACTACTAGCATTTAGTACCTCCGCGGCGAATGCCTTCCATTTATCGATGATTTTAAAGGTGAATCTTTTTTAGCTACGTTCGTTTTAAACCTCCGTCGTCCTTTCATTTTAAACCCGTTGTTACGTTTAAGCATGATGACACACCTTATCACGAAACAAAATCATAATTTACGTTTTCAAATTTATTTAAAATTTTGATTACTTGGATAAGCTCACTTCGCAATCGCCTAGAGTCGAGAGTCGGTAGTTTTAATATATTTAATATTTCGATATACGACTTATTTCTAATCGAGGGAATTAGTTTAGTTGCCCGTCGTTGAATTCTTTCCATTTTATTGATGTTTACATGTGTATAAGGTAACTCCAATTATATCGCGTATTCCAGGTGTGGTCTTACTAAACTTTTATATGGAGGTATGATTATATCTTAGTTTTTGTAGTGAAAACTTCTCGCAATAAATCCAAGCATTCGGTTCGCCTTCTTACACGCTTCGTCACACTGTTTGCTAAACCTAAGATCCTTTGAAATCCTCACCCCTAAATCCTTTCTTCGTCCACGGAGATAAGTTTTTACCACCCATTTCATAGTTAAAACTTGGATTATTTCCACCTACGTGCAAAACTCTACACTTGTCTAAATTGAATTTCATGTTCCATTTATTAGACCATTCGGAGATTTTATCTAGATCCCGCTGAATCAATTTGCTATCGTTCTCATTTAAAATTTTACCCCCAAATCTTTGTGTCGTCCGCAAATTTGGATAATTTACAAAGTAAGCCGGTGTCCATATCGTTTACATAAATATAGAACAACAATGGTCCCAACACAGACCCCTGGGGCACGCCACTAGTTACATTTTTCCACTCCAAAAATTTACCGTTTAAAACTACTTTCTGCTTACGACTCTATCCATTGTAGCAGGTTTTCCCTAATTCCATGAAGTTCCTCGAACCTTGTGAATAAAACATTTTTAGTACAGATCTTTATTATATAAGCTATGTCTTGGGTATCTTCGTTTGTTAAATCTTCCATTGAATCGACAGAATCCTCAACTATTCTTCCAGGATAACAGTATCTCCTCCGTTTGGTTGAATTTCTGCCGCAAAATTCCTCAGGTTGGCACCTAATAATAGAATCCCCTACAAGCCGAACTTCGGATTCATCGTCTTGCTCTGTACTCAAAACGGAAAATTAGTTAGTCACGATTATCGGCAGCCTCTGCCCAGGCCGACTTGGAAGAGGAGGGGGGGGGCGGTCCTTCTCGAACCGTAACGAGCCCTTTATCCCTGGATCCAGAAAGGCAGGCTATCCCGAGGGGCTGGATTGGCCACGTAGGATCCGTCTGAGTGTCGAGTTGTCTCCTCAAGGACTGCATATCAAATCGTAACAACTTCATTTCCTGTTCGAGAGACATAATTTTAACTTCTTGATAATTTTAACGCCATTATAGACATAGCAAGTCCGCCTTTTTGGCGGCGTATCCATGCAGAGAAGTGTACCTAAAGAAGAGTGATAGGAGCGGTAGGAATATTCATTAATCCACGCGAGAGGGGCGATTGGAATGATCCGTTAATCCACGCAGCGGAAGCTAAATTGACTAGTGGCTATTCCTGAAGAATTTGGGGAGCAGAATTAGGCTATTGACACGGTCAAAGAAATTGAAGGCTCCCTCGGATTATCAAGAGGAATGACCAAAAATGTATGTCTGTGTACACAAGGTACAGATACTCAAAGATACTCACATATGATCTTTTGGAAGAGGCAATTATGCTTATGGCTACAGGGTTTTGAAATCAGAGTTATCCTTCTCTTAGGTGGACTGCCTGTGATGGCTACAAGCTCCACCTATCCATCCCCATCGTGATGCCCAGTCACGGAGGTAACTCCCTAGTAAATAGTGTCAGCTTAAAAAGAATCCGGACGGAGATTTGAACTACTGACCCAACGAATGCCGGGCAAGTGCGTTAGTCACTATATTACTTTGTTTTAAGAAAACTTAGCAAAAAAATCTAGTAAGTGTATAAAATATCCACATAGAAATCTTACAAAATATGGATATAAGCATGATTAATGAGAAGAATTTATTTGTTGACGAAATATTAGATAATAAAATGCCGAAGCAACTCCCAAGTGACCAGCGACAATCAGCCCTCATGTGTCCAATTTTTTTGCACCGCAGACACCTCGGCTCATTCACTCTAGATATACTGCCATTCCTACCATTCGCATGACTACTACTCTTACCATTCTCACTCGTAAGCCAGTCAACCATTCCGACTCCCTCTCCTACTTTTATTCCCACTTTGTTTGCTGCCAACATACACGCCCTGCCGTTCGTCCTGTCCATAGTAATTTTCCCAAAACTTGGACATCAGTTCAATAGGGTTCTCGATCAGTGCAGCCTGGTATGACCGAACTGGGTTTCCCAAATATCTCCCCCCCTCCCATTGGCTTGAAAAAACACAAGTGCGTGCTAGTGCGACCGACCGCCGCACCGCCAACCCCGCGCCACCACACAGTATAGTACCTCCCCAACAGGGAATCTTCTGTGCGGGATTTCGGATTCTGGATTACAGTAGTAGATTGGTCATTCCTATAAACATATCCGACTGTAGAACATCAAGAAAGGGAATTTCAAGTTATCCTTGAACATCAATACGAGACTCACTTCCCTCTCAAGACGTGGCGAAAACGAGACAATGATCAACCATGGATGACCCCTGAGATAAAGCAGTTGGTTAATAAAAAGCGGCCCGCATAGAAATCAAGGAAATTTTTGTTTCAAAAGAAAAATCAGACCAGCAAAGAAAGATTACTTTGAAACTGTGCAAAGTGATTTTGGGTTTAACAAATCTATAAAAAAATTACTTAAACTTAAACGAAAACCAGTAAACCTTCCCTTCTTTAACTTAAATGACCCATATGAAATAGCTAAAGCGAAAAATGTACATTTTGCCTCGATATGTACTAACTATCCGCTTCTAGAACCAAGTGATATGCCCGCCTACCAGCTTTCATTGCCCTCCCCACCTTGCTATTTGAAATTGGATATTGATAAAGATTTAAAGAAAACTAAGACAAATAAAGCCACTTCCTCAGGTGAAATTCCCTTAAAACTAGTTAAATAATTCGCATGCGAACTAAGTCAACCGCTTGAAATAATATATAACAAGAGCCTTCAAACTGGGTTCTGCCCTGACCGATGGAAAAGTTCAACAGTGACAGCCCTATCCAAAGTGGCAACTGTGACCAGTCAGAGCCAGCTGCGCCCTGCGTCCCTCACGTGCACCTTCGGGAAGGTGTTAGAGGGTCATGTGGCGAGGGTGATCTTAGGAGACATGCTGCCGAACATCGACCAGTACCAGTTTGTAAACCTGAAGGGGAGTTCCACCACCATGCATATGGTGTACCCCCTAGACGCCATCCTAAAGGGCTTGGAGCAGCGTGACACAGTAGCCCAGATATGTCTGCTTGATTTTAAGAAAGCTTTTGGCAACTTGGACCGCAACGTAGCAGTAACCCAACTGTACCACCTCGGATGCCGGACGGCACTGTTGCCCTTTATAACATCTATCCTTACGGGAAGACAGCAGTGCACCAGATACAGTGGTAAATCATCCACCTGGCTGCCCACCACCTGCGAAGTGCCCCAGGGGACCTGCATTGGACCAGTAATCTGCCTCGCCGTTATCAACAGCCTATTGAAAAATTCACCTCAAAAAGTAAAGTTCGTAGACGATGTGACTGTACACACAGTGGCGAGGACTATCGACCTGCACACAAACCCCCTACAACAACTCATCACCACCATCAGTAATCAGTGCCAGGAACGGAAATTAATTCCCAAGCCCACAAAATGTGGATTGCTCAACATCAGCTTCTTGCGACAGGACGTGGTATTCTCTGATGTGCAACTCGACGCGAACGTCATACCTTGTGTCGAAATAGCCAAAGTGGTAGGGCTGATTATCAACTCAAGCAGCCTGACTTGGCAGGACGACGTCGACTACATCGTCACCCAGGCGTCCAAGCGGCTTTTCATGATGTTCCGAGCGAGATCGTTTGGGGCATCGCAGGAGCAGCTGGTAGAGCTGTACTTCCAGCACATACGACCAGTGCTTGAGTATGCGTGTCAGCTGTGGCATCCTGCTTTCATGGCTACACAGCGAATCGCTCTGGAGCGCGTGCAGAAACGGGTGTCGCATAGTTATAGGTGGTCATTACAACAGCTATAGTGCCACGCTCTCCACGCTTGGCTTGTCATCGCTGGAGAACAGGAGAAGCCAACTCACCTTTAGTTTGTGGGAGAAACTAAGAGAAAATGACCACCTAAGCATTCTGCCAGCAAGAGCACCATCTCGGGACTGGACACGACACAGTGCTAGATTGTTACTGGCCAGGTGCCGAACAGAGCGCTCCAGGCGGTCCACCATACCCTATGTGGATCGCCTGTTCAACAAATAGGCTTTGCACATGTTGGACATTAATTGTTTTTATTAACAACTTATCTATTTTAATTTTTATTCTTTAATATTAGCTTTTAATTATTTTAGTCAATATATTTTCACTGAATTTGTAAATCGATATCTTTTCAGTAATTGGACATTGTACAATGTACTGCTTCTTGATGAATAAACCAATTATTATTATTATTATTATTACTAGCCGGAGGAGTAAACAGGAAAAAGATTGTAAAACTGTATAAAATTAGAAATAGAGGAAACTTAATTCAATTAAATATGGAACGAGGTAAAGTAAAAAAAAGATAAAAAAGAGTAGATACAGTTAGCTTTGCAAATATACTCAGCTGTGCTCAGCACTACATGACAATGTAATTATCTAATTCAAAACACAGCCGTGATCAGCACAGTATGAAGATATAACTAACTACGTTAATAAAAATAACCACTTAAAAAAAATCCGTGTTTAGCACTGTATGACAATTTGACTAACCACTTTACAAACACTCAGCCGTGTTCAGCACTGTAAGGCTATGTAACTACCACATTAAAAAGAATCGGTGGGTCAATAGCAGGGTGGGCAAATAAAAATTCCCAGGTTTTATTCCAAAGTTTTTGGGGGCTTTTTCAAGTGAAATTTGAAAAAAACCGGGTTTGGGTTTTTTTTTTCAAAGTTACTTTTTTTCAGGAAATGAATGCGACTTATCATTATTGTATTAAAAATTCATATTTATGTTTATAATTTTAACAAATATGTATCAAATTAAAGTTATTTCTCTGATACTGACTCATAATTCATCTCTCCTTCTACAGGTTATGGCTATCATGGTTAGCCACAATTCTCGATCAGTGATCTGTTACTGTGATTTGTTCTTACTATAATATAATTATTAAACTAAGTAACTAGTAATATTATATAAAATAGAGATAGCTATTTTTTTTCTATGTTATTCTAGTGCTTGTAGCATTTGTTTTTTAAAAAAAAAACAGAATAAAACCCGGGTTTGGGTTTTTTTTCAAAATTAGTTTTTTTTTCAAGAAATGAATGTTATTTATCAATATTTTATTCAAAATTCACATTTATGTTAATAACTTAAACAAATACGAGGAGCGCTCAGTAAGTTTTGAAATCCGGATGTAAGGAAACAAGATATGTGGAAAAGTGTTTTATTATTTTTTAATATAACTACCCTCGACTTCAATGCACTTGCGCCACTTGTCCCTGAGGCTTCAAATTCCCGACAACCAGAAATCTCCCGACTGCTGTTCAATCCACTCCTGGACGGCGAGCTGGACATCTTCATCGTCCCCAAACCGCCATCCACGAGGTGCAGCCTTAAACCTGGCGGAATAAAAAGTAGTCGCTAAGGGCCAGATCTGGACTGTAGGGGGGATGGTTGAGCTCCTCGAATCCGCACTCGCGCAGGGCAGCTTGTGCAACTCTGGCCTTGTGGACAGGGTCATTGTCGTGGAGGAGCAGGACACCGCGTGTCAACTTGCCGCGCCGCTTCTGACGGATGCACTTCTTCAACCCAGCCAGTTCCTCGGCGTAATATTGGCCAGTGATGGTCCTTCCACAAGGCGCATAGTCCACCATCAATACTTCCTCAAAATACCAGAAGATGGTGGCCATGATCTTCCTGGCTGAGGGTTGGGTCCAGAACTTGATGGAGGTCGGAGAGCCCCTGTGCTTTCAAGCCATGCTTTAGAGCTTGGTTTTGGGATCCCAGGCATGGACCTACCTTTCATCACCTGTCGCTATGCGTGACTCGAATCCCGCCGGGTCTTAGTTGTACAGGAGTAGCAGCTCCTCCGAACTTTGACGACGTTGAAGTCGATCATGGGGCGTGAGGTTTCGTGATGTTTCTAGGGACCCAACCACCAGAGACCTTGGTCATGGCCAAATTGTCGTGGATGATGTTGATAACACTCCCATGTGATATTCCAAGTTCTCGCTCAATTTCTTCGACCTTCACCCGTCGAGTTTCGAGGATCATCCTCTCCACACGGGCCACATTGTCCTAGTTGGTCACTTCTGACGGGCGTCCTGGACGGGGGTCATCTTCAAGGGACTCACGACCATGGCGGAACTCCTTATTCCAGCGAGCAAGGGTTGCATAGGAAGGGGCGGTGTCGGTGTACACTGCAACCATGCGTTCATGGATCTCTTTTGCATTCTTGCCTTCCTTGGTCAAAAATTTGATCACTGCGCGGTGCTCAACCTTCTCCCTTGTTGCAAAATTTGTGACTGACGATCTGCGATCAGCTACTGCTTCTCAAATAGACGAGGCAGGAGCGTGCGGCTGCAGGTCCTGACTTGTCATAACTTGTCCCAACACCCCCACAAACAGCCATCCTCCTTCCTCTGTTTTGCCCTACCGATTCGCAAAAATTATTGACCGCCCCTAGTATGTATCAAATTAAGGTTATTTCTCTGATACTGGCTCATAATAATTCATCTCTCCTTTTAAAGGTTATGGCTCTCAAGGGGTACTTATAATTTTGAATCAGTGATCTGTTTTTACCTTAATATAATTATTAAACTAATTAATTATTATTCATAAAAATAGAGATAGCTATTCTTTGTCTATGCTATTCTACTAATGCTTGAAGCATTTGTTTTTTGAAAAACCCCAAGATTTGAAAAAACAGAATAAAACTCGGATTGGGGGGGAGGGGTTTCCCCCAATTTTTTTCAAGAAATGAATGCTACATATGAATATTTTTATTTCAAATTCATATTTATGTTTACAATTTAAACAAATATGTATCAAATTAAGGTCATTTCTCTGATACTAACTCATAATATTTCATCTCTCCTTCTACAGGTTATGGCTATCATGGGTACCCATAATTCTCAATCAATGATCTGTTCTTACCCTAATATTAAACTAATTAATTATTATTAGAAAAATCGAGATAGCTATTCTTTTTCTATGCTATTCTGCTAATGCTTGCTCACTGGTTGCGAGAGACTAGGACTAGAAGTGTCCTAGGCGTTGGGGCACGATGAATGGGATGAGGGTAGTGTCTCGTTAACCCCTTCCCTGGCGGGTAATTATTGACCGTTCCCAGTGCCCGTTGACGGGTGCTTATGGTAGCATTGGTCCGAGGTGACGGCCCTTTGTTCCCATGTTGGTTGCCAGGCCAATAAAAAGCCTTGGGTCGAGTTCCTTGGTGTGGCGGGATATCCATTGAACGCTACTCCGAGATCCTGGCCGTTGTGAAGGGAACTAGTAGGAGTTTAGTACGGGGCGTGCTTCGTTGTTCTTCATCTGGTGAGAAATCGATGGCCCCTTCGGGGACCGTCAGTGCTGCTTGGTTGGGAGCCACGACACGCCGAGGTTTGACGACTCGGTCGGACGAACAGCAGCACATGGAGCGTGCCTTCTGAAAGATCCGAAACCTCTCCGATTGATAGGCGGGAGCGACTCACGCTGGGAGAACTCACCAACCGCCCTTTTTTATCATTGATTGGTCACGAGTTTTCAGAGAGAGAGAAAGCGCTCAAAATGACAGGCAAAAAAGGACCCGTTCGTCTCAAACACAACTGTGCAATATGCCAGTTAGAAAAGTGGTGCGTTGACTTTCCGGAGGGCTGCTACTCAAAATGCAGCCCTGAAAGTATCTGCACTACTTGCATATTGACGCGAGAGGTGGAAAAATTAAAAGACCTCTATAGAGCCTCAGAGGAGAGAGCTAAGGTCCTTGAGGGAAAGTTGGAGAAGCTCGAAGCCATTAACGAAGCTCAGGTTCGATGCCTAGAAGAGGCGCCACCCACTGACGTGTCGGAATCCCCTGGTAATGAAGCGGACATTCCGGCATCATCTGAGGCTAAGCCAGCTGGGGCAAGAGAAAAGGAGAAAAAAAGAAAGGAGAAACGAAGAAAAAAAAGAAAAAGAAGATAGTTGAAACAAAAGTAGAACCCAAAATAGAAGAAAAACAGATAAACAAGAAGAAAAAGAAAGACAAGAATGTGGAGAGTAAAGAGGAAAAGGAGAGGCCTCTTCCACAAGGGAAGACCCCGTCTTCAGAGACCAAGTGTCCGAGGGGAACCCTCATTGGTGACTCGCAAACACAGGATCTGCAGCCGCTGCTAGCGGCCCGCCTTCGCACTAGCGTGAAGGTAAGCTGCCTGTCAGGACGGGGTAACCACACCATCAGAGTAGAGGCAGAGAAAGCTCAGATTTCTGAGAATTCAGTTGTTGCTCTGATGGTGAGCGGCAACGACCTCTACCTCAGAGGGGGTAAGGTTGGCCTCAGTGGTAAGACCATCCAAACAGTGATGGGAGCCGTGGACGACATAGGGCTTAAAACCCGCAAACGTGTGGTGGTTGGGATGCTTCCGAGAAGAGGTCCATCCCGAACCGCTCACGAAAGAAACGTCGCAGTGAACAGAAGGTTTGCGGATCTCTGCACGGCAGAAGGAGTCTTCTTCGTGGACCCCTATCGTACCTTTATCGGTAGAGACGACCTCTACCAAAGGGACGGGGTACATCTCTCTTTAAAAGGGAAGGCCTTTCTCGCCAATCTCATTCAAGATGTCGTGGAACGCACCCAAAGGAGCGTTCGAAACAGAGCGAAAGCGGACGTGCACCAGCATGCCCGTGTCACTCCTGGAACGACCTTCTCGGAGGACGTCAAAAAGGGTGTGACCACGAAAACACAGAAGCCGGTAAACGGTAGAGCGTAGGGAGTCCTACACTAGGGGACTCCCTGAAAGTTCTTCTGTTCAATGCGAGGTCAATCAGGAATAAGTTTCTTGAGCTCCGTGGCCTCGTAGTAACAGAGGAACCTGAGATGGTGGCCATAACGGAGTCATGGATAAAAACCTCAAGCCGAGATTTTGAAGGTGAATTCACGATTCCCGGTTACCAGCTCTTCCTGAAAGATAGGCCAGACAGAGAGGGTGGCGGTGTGATGTTGTATGTCAAGGATACTCTCAACTCGACGGATTGCAACATCATATCCGACCATGAACTACTAGGTGTTGACCTAGAGATAGGTCTTGCCAAATACAGGACCCTGGTGCTTTATAGACCTCCTGCCCAACTCGTTGAAAAGGACAGAGATCTGTACCAGCTGCTAGGAGAACTTGTCGAAGACAGAGTGTGTATCGTCATGGGTGATTTCAACACACAAGTTGACTGGGAAACCAGCCAGAGAACCCTGTGGCGAGAACGCACTACTCCTGGAGTTCACGAACAACGAGTTCCTCACTCAGTGGGTGAGAGAGCCAACGAGAGGAGACAATATCTTCGACTTGGTTTTCACCTCTGAGGATGACATCGATGAGGACCTCTCTGTTGGCGAAGAGCTCGGTGGCAGTGACCACCGACTAATTAGATTTGTAGTCAAAGTCCCCAAGGCAGAGCCTGCAACTAGTAAATCAAGGAAACTGGATTTGAGAAGAGCAGACTTTGCAGGTCTACGCGCGGGACTGACTGACGCGAGGCTAGAAGAGTGCGATGCTGTTGAAGACTCTTGGAACAGTTTCAAAACCACATTCATGAGTCTTCAATCGCGTTTTATCCCTCTGAAATGCCCCCGTCGGTCCTCTGTTCAACCAAAGTGGTTTAATCGAGAAATCGGGCAACTGCTTAGGGAGAAGAGAAATGTGTACCGGCAATCTAAGATCTCGGGTGACTTTGACGAATACCGGAGGTTAGCCAGGAGAGTGAAGTCCAGTATAAGGGCGGCTAAGCGGTCTGAGGAACTCCGAGTGGCGAGACTCTGTAAAGAGAATCCCAAGGAGTTTTTTGGATATGTGAACAGCCGTAAACCAATCCGTCGAACGATTGGCCCTTTGAGGAATGAGGAGGGGACATTAAAGCATTCAGATGCAGAAAATGCTAACCTCCTAAACGACTACTTCTCTTCAGTGTTTACTGAAGGGTGTGGTCCCATTCCCAAGCCGACGAATTCCTACTCGGGGGAAAAGCTGGAGGCAATGGACTTCACCGAAGGAGAAATAAAGAAAAAGATCGCTGACCTAAAGACGAATAAGTCCCCTGGACCGGACGGGTTTCTACCTAAAGTGTTGAAGGAAGTGTGCGATAAAGTATCACGACATCTGTGCGCTATCTTCAACATGTCAATCCGGACCAAATGCGTTCCTAGAGACTGGCGTGAGGTGGAGGTGACTTCTATCTTCAAGAAAGGAGACCGTAACCAACCGTCGAACTACCGACCTATCAGTCTGACTTCGATAGTCGGTAAACTCATGGAAAGCATCATGGTGGACAAAGTGACGTCGTATTTAGAGTCAAACCTGCTACTGAGGAGTTCCCAGCACGGCTTCAGAAGGCAACGGTCATGCCTGACGAACTTTGTGGAATTATTCCACTTCGTTTTCAGTGAGCACGATCGGGACAAGGCGGTGGATGTGGTCTACCTAGACTTTCAGAAAGCCTTTGATAAGGTAGCACACCGCCGCCTTCTCCGGAAAGTGCGAGTGCTTGGCATAGACGGAAAGGTAGCCGGCTGGATCGAGAACTGGCTAAGTGGCAGACGGCAACGGGTGGTGGTGAATGGACAGTCTTCTGAGTGGGTGCCCGTTACTAGTGGGGTGCCTCAAGGTTCTGTCCTGGGACCACTACTATTCATCATCTACGTCAACGACATGGTCAGTGACATGGTTGCCAAGATTTCCAAATTTGCCGACGATACCAAGCTTGGTATTAACGTTGCAAAGGATGGAAATACTGCCCGCCTGCAGGAAGATCTTGGGAAGATTGGGGAGTGGTCGGACACGTGGCAAATGCCTTTTAACGTGGGGAAATACAAAGTGATGCATATCGGCCACAGAAACCCCCAATCTCAGTATATCCTTAAGGTCACTGCTATGGAATCCACCGACACTGAGAAGGACTTGGGTGTAACAATCACTAGTGACCTCAAGTTCTCGAAACAGTGCATTGAGGCGGAGAAAAAGGCCCAAAGGATGCTAGGCTATATTAAGCGCCAGTTTGGTTATCGGAACCAGGAGATTGTACTGTGCCTGTACAACTCACTTGTCCGACCGCACCTGGAGTATGCCGTACAATTTTGGAGTCCTCCATTGCGAAAGGACATCGCGAGATTGGAACGCGTACAAGCTAGGGCAACCAAACTGATTCCCTCTATCCGACATAAAAGTTATGACGATAGACTAAGGGAATTAGATCTGTTCTCGCTAGAAATCCGTAGACTGCGTGGTCAGCTCATCGAAGTTTTCAAAATACTTCGAGGGTTCGACAATGTTGACTACCGGGATATTTTCACACTGAGTGAGAACAGAACGCGCAATCACGGCTTCAAACTTGAACTGAAGCGTTACAACCTCAATCTGTGTGGAAACTTTTTCACCTACAGTATCTGCGGTAAGTGGAACGCACTTCCAGTGGAAGTTGTCAACAGTGAATCTGTTGACCAGTTAAAGTCAAGAGTAGACAAAGTCTTGAAAAGTGGCCGTTTAGGGACGCAAAACAATTGAGCAGCCATGTGCCCGCTCGATTGCTAGCCTAAAGGTACCCTCTTTGAATGGACCGTAAGGTCTCCTAGGGTACTTACTTTCCAGTGGAAGTTGGAAGCGTTACAACCTCAATCTGTGTGGAAACTTTTTCACCTACAGTATCTGCGGTAAGTGGAACGCACTTCCAGTGGAAGTTGTCAACAGTGAATCTGTTGACCAGTTAAAGTCAAGAGTAGACAAAGTCTTGAAAAGTGGCCGTTTAGGGACGCAAAACAATTGAGCAGCCATGTGCCCGCTCGATTGCTAGCCTAAAGGTACCCTCTTTGAATGGACCGTAAGGTCTCCTAGGGTACTTACTTTCCTTGTTACTCCTTGTTATTTGTTTTTTGAAAAAGCCTGAGATTTGAAAAAAACAAAAATGAAACCCAGGTTTGGGTGTTTTTTTCAAAATTGAAGTCCTTTTTTTTCAAGAAATATATGCTACTTATCATTAGTTTATTCAAAGTGCATATTTATGTTTATAATTTCAACAAATATGTATCAAATTAAGGTCATTTCTCTGATACTGACTCATAATAATTCATCTCTTCTTCTATAGGTTATAGATATCATGGGTACCCATAATACTAAATGATGGATCAAGACTTACCTTAATATTAAACTAATTAATTATTATTATAAAAATAGAGATAGCTATTCTTGTTTATGCTATTCAACTAATGCTTGTAGCCTTTGTTTTATGAAAAAAAATGAGATTTGAAAAAACCCAGAATAAAACGCGGGTTTGTTTTTTTTCAAAATTGTACTCTCTTTTTTTCAAGAAATAAATGCTACTTATCATTATTTTATTCAAAATGCATATTTATGTTTATAATTTAAACAAATATGTATCAAATTAAAGTTATTTCTCTAATACTGACTCATAATTCATCTCTCCTTCTACAGGTTATGGCTATCATGGGACATGGGTATCCCAAATTCTTGATCAGTGATCTGTTACTGTGATCTTTTATTACTATTATAATATAATTATTAAACTAAGTAACTATTAATATTATATAAAAATAGAGATAGCTATTTTCTTCTATGTTATTCTAATGCTTGTAGCACTTATTTTTTGAAAAAAAAAACAGAATAAAACCCATTGTTTTTTTAAAAAACCCGGATTTCATTCGGCTTTTTCAAAATTTTGTTTTTTTTTGCCAATCCTCGTCAGTAGAAATTAATATATATATATATATATATATATATATATATATATATATATATATATATATATATATATATATATATATATATATGTGTGTGTGTGTGTGTGTGTAGGGGTGTGTGTGATAGAATCGGCTGAGGCTGCCACGCCTCGCTTCTATCACTCATGCTTCCCACGTGCATCCTGAGAGAGAGAGTAGAACGGCGTCTTATCACCGACTATTCCCAAGTTCAATCAAGGAAGTTCAATCCCCCGTTTGCCTCCATGCGTCGATCTGGCCAGATTGAATTAGGCTTATGGGAAGATAAGATCTTTCCAAGCGCTACCGGGACATTCCATCGAAGTCCCCCCATTGTCCCCTTCGCCGAGGGGCTGGCTCCGGCTATTTATGCGATAGAATTTCGCGTTTGAATCAGATCCCGATTATCTTCGCTAGTCATCACGCCGATCCGGTCTCCCTTGTGCACCTAGGAACTCTACCCCGAGAACCCCCTTATTGTCCAGAAGAGGACAATATCCTTTGAGTGCCAAGGTTCATGCCCCTCGAGACGCCAAGTCAACAGGGCCCCCTGTTGTTCAGGAAGAGAAAAACTTTAGAACAGTCATTGTTTTTCAAGCTCGTTTGACAAGAAACGGTTCTTGTTCGCATGATATCACGTCAGTGGTAATTTAATTCTCCCCTGTTAACGTTCTTGAAGAGAACGCTTGGTTACACCAATAACCACAATTGTTCATCCAGAACATCTCTGATATCCTGTCTCAAGAATCGCTTGTACTTCTAAGCCCCAATTCGCTCTCACTCCTCGAAGTCAGTCCTTCCCCCTCGTTAAGGACAACCCCCCCTAAAAACCCCTTCTCCTTGGAAAGAAATCGCCAGTTGGACCGAGGATTCCTTCAAATCGCCTTCCTCTGCCACGACGACCTTATATATACGTAAGCTACGCATTACATTTACCTATTTAACTTTGTGCCAACGCAACTCTGTGCTTTGAACGGATTTTAGCCAACTATTTCCCTTCTTGTTTGTTTTGTCATTTTAAATCCCTCCAAATCTTAATCCTCCGCTTGGTCAAATATTCCCATGACCTTTTTCGTTTCATGTGTATCTCCCATTTTAATCCCCAGGCATGTAAATATTTTCTGCGTGTTGTTTTGTTAGATTAATTAATAAAATTTTATTTTATTAATGTTTGCAATATTATTTATCCTTAGGCTCCGTTCCACTTCTTAAGTATATTGAAGATAAATAAGCCCTCTCCAGGCCCATTTTAGAGACATTCTCGGCCATCTGATCACCCCGTACTCGAATATAGAATAATCCCCACAACGAATATATATATATATATATATATATATAGTATATCGTCGCGAGCCTATTCTACGACATATATATATATATATATATATATATATATATATATATATATATATATTATTTAAATTTGGTGTCAAGTGTGTAAGGTGTAACGCTATATCTTTGCAAACACTGGTCTCAGTCGAGTGAAGCATAGTGTTATACTTTATAAGAATTCCCTTGTCTTTTTTTCTTTTTTTACGATTGCTCTTCCCTTTTGAAAACTTAAGAAGCTGGAGTAGCTCAAGGAAGTGGTATAATAATTTCTTCTTGTGTTTTTTTGCGTTTATTTTAGTCATTGGTTATCTAGGTTGAGAAACCAATCACGAATAGGTCAGTGCCCATATTTTGGTAGGCCAATTCTCTAGAAGGCATACTTCTTATCGCAAAGGAATTTAGTTGGTTGAATACTGCCTACCAAGAGCAAATATGACTCAATTTGAAATCTTCAAAACGCAAGGAGAATCCTTGGGACTTTCCGGAAGAGAATTGATTGAGTACATCCAAGAGGAGCAACGAACAGAAAGAGAAAAGTAAAGAGAAG
This sequence comes from Ceratothoa steindachneri, assembly GCA_963969495.1. Lineage (NCBI taxonomy): Eukaryota > Metazoa > Arthropoda > Malacostraca > Isopoda > Cymothoidae > Ceratothoa > Ceratothoa steindachneri. The sequence goes on along the minus strand of OZ018319.1, from coordinate 202,785,907 downwards.
AAAGGCAAAGAGAAGGAGAAGAGAAAGAAAGAGAAAGAGAGGAACGAAGAAGGCAAGCTGAGCTTCACCATGAGCTTGAAATGGCACGCGTACAAGCTGAAACACAATCAGTGAGTGCACGTTCAGAAGCCCCGTCCAATCCCCCACTTAAGCTCCCCACTTTCAGGGATGGAGAGGATTTCGGAGCATTTTTATCGCACTTCAAAAAGATCCTTAAAATCAACAACCTGGATTTGGAGGCCGAAGGCGTAGTGAGGTTACTGCCCCTCTTAAATTTTGAATTGCGCAACATCTCCATTTCCCTACCATCGGAGTGTACAATTGACTACAGTACATTAAAAGCTGAGTTATTGGTCACTCATAATATGACTCCCGATTTCTACAGACAGGAATTTCGAGGGGGTCGTATTAAACCCGGACAGACGTTCCGTCAATTCGGATACATTCTCCAAGGGAATTTTAAATTCTGGTTAGAATCCTCAAAAGTTGCTCTTGACTACGAGTCCTTAACAGACTTTGTGTTGCGGGATCAATTTTTGGCGTCTCTCCCGACGGAGATCCACGCGTTTGTCAAGGATCGTCGGTGCCAGTCCTTTAAAGAATGTACCAAAGAAGCGGATGTCTATGCTGCCAGCCATAATTTGTACCCCAAGGAGAATAGAAATTCTCATCAATCCCCCTACCAGGAAAGAAGGAAGGATTCGTGCCCCTTCACAGGGAAGCCAACGAAGTTTCCGGGCCCCGTAAAAACCCAAAACTTCTTCCCCCTCAAACCAACAACGGGACATCAAACCTCCCATTAAGATTTCCCCACCATCACTCTTCCCGAAGCGACCGATCATATGCTTCACCTGCGGTGTAGAAAACCATATGAGCTGGAATTGCCCCCAAAATTCTAGGCTTAAAAACGTACCAGCCAATCAAGTACACCAGATTAATGCCACACCGGCTTCCCGGGTGGTGCAGACCCAAGCATCAACTTCTCCCCCTCCGTCAGGCCACCAAGGAAATAGGTAAATTTTATTTTTTATAAAAGTTACCCGGGAACTTTAAAATTTGAGGAGCGCAGCGTGAACGGCTGCCGAGTATCTACCCTCGTCAGGGACACAGGGTGCACTTGTTTTATCGTGTCCGACGAGCTCCTTTCCCCAGTGGACCCTAACCACGAAATATTTGCGGTAGTACATGACTACCTTGGGCGGGCGAACCGATTCCCCGTCGTTAAATGTTACTTGCAGTGTCAGTATTTTGATGGCTGGGCTGAAGTCATTTCGACACCTATAAAGTTTTTTTCCGTACTTATAGGGCAGATCCCTCAAGTAAGCTCCAACCCTGTGTCTCAGTTCCCCCTTACTCGAGCACAAGCGAAGAAGGAAGCACAGGAGCCCGTTCCCCTCAGAACCCCGATACCGTCCGAATTCTCGGAGATCCTTAACCAGGATTTTAGGTCCGCACAAAAGGAGTGTGAAACACTAACACCCTTATGGGATAAGGCCCAAAACAATGACACGGAGACTGTCCGTGGACCCAAAATAATAAGGTATCTGGAGTAAGGTGGTCTACTCTACCGATCCGCCGAGGACAGTAATAACGCCGTTACAACTGTCTTATGACTTCCACGATCACATGTACCTATAGTGCTAAAAATAGCTCATGACAGCATCTTTTCCGGTCACTTTAGTCATACTAAAACGGGTCAGCGTATCTTTAAATATTTTTGCTGGCAAGGTGCTGCAGCTGACATCTCAAAGCATTGTCAATCAGGTGATGTGTGTCAAAAGACGTCCGCTAAGGGGCGGGTCAAACCTGCTCCCTTACAAAGGGGACCAGTCATCACTGAACCCTTCTCCAGAGTAGCCATCGACCTGGTTGGCCCTATCCACCCCCCTTCGAGCGAAGGGCACAGCTATATTTTTACCTTGGCTGATTTTGCTACCCGTTTCCCCGAGGCAGTCCCCCTTCGCCGAATCGATAGTATTCTTGCGCCGAGGCCCTCATTTCCATCTTTTCAAGGGTAGGCGTCCCCAACGAAATACTCTCAGACAGAGGACGGAAATTCACCTCCAAGTTGATGGAATACGTAGGGAAGCTGCTCATGGTAAAGCCCCTTTTTATCTCTCCCTTCCGGCAACACAGACAAACGGAATGTGTGAAAAATTAAACGGAAATCTAAAATCTATTATTAAGAAAATTTGTGCCGAGCAGCCCTGCGAATGGCACCGATATCTCCCGGTCGCCCTATTCGTCTATGGAGAAATTCCTCATCGTACATTAGGCTTCGCACCGTTCGAGCTCCTTTATGGACGTAATGTACGCGGACCACTCAGCATTTTAAAGGAGTTGCTAACTAAGCCCCAACTGGACCAAGAACTTCAGTCATCATACGACAATGTCTTAGATCTACGCCAGAGGCTCGAGAAATGCGCGAACATCGCCTATGAAAATGCCGATGTCAATTTGGACAAATATAAAGCCTATTTTGATGTCAGGTCGGAAGATAGGAAATTTAATCCCAGTGATGAGGTACTCCTGCTCCTTCCCACAGTAATTAATAAATTACTGAGCCAATAGAAAGGTCCGTACTCGGTCCGCGAGGTACGAGGACCGGTAGATTACCTCATTAGTACCCCAGCAGGCGATAAACTCTACCACGTTAACTTATTAAAGAAATACCACCGACGCGCCCATGGAGATACGTTCGTAGCAGTGGACGAAAAATCGGCGCTTGAAGAGGATTACCCCGCGGAGTCCCTTAATGTCATTCAGACAGTGTGCATTCAACTTGATGCCGATTACCCTCTTCCTTCCCTACCAGGCGAGTTTTTTTAACCCTCTGACCTGGATATCAACGCGCAGCTGACACCACATCAAAAGAGTCAGCTACAACAATTATTATGTCAGTTCGACGACGGTATTTTGGAGAAGCCTGGATGCGCTACTAGGTTCGAGCATGACATTAAATTGACAACCTTGGAACCTGTCCGTTCAAAACTCTATCCCATGCCGATTCATTTACACCAAGCTTTTAACGCCGAAGTCTATAATTTGATTAGTTTAGACATAATAGAACCTTCTACCTCTAGTTATTGCTCCCCAATCGTCATAGTCAAGAAACCTGATGGCTCTTATCGAATGTGCATCCACTTCAGGAAGTTAAATTCGGTAACTGTGTTCGACGCCGAGCCCATCCCGTTGGTAGATCAAAACTTCCACCTTTTTGAAGACGCTAAGTTCATCTCAGAACTTGATTTGTGCAAGGCGTATTACCAAATTCTCCTCCGGCCCGATTTGAAAGCATATACCGCCTTTGCTACTGAGAAAGGCTTAATGCAATTTAAGCGCATTCCTTTTAGCCTCGTGACCGCTTGCAGTAACTATAACCGTCTCATGAGAAGGTTGTTAGATGGACTTCCGAATGTCTCCTTTTACTTTGATAACGTCTACGTCGCTACTCGTGAATGGAGTCATCATCTAACCACCCTACTAGCTTTCTTCGAGTGATTGCGCGAAAATGGCCTCACCATTGGCCCCAGCAAATGCCACTTTGCCCACGAAACCATAAAATACTTGGGTTTTAAAATAGGACAAAGCCAGCTAGGTCCACAGGTACAAGATTAAGGCATCGCCGACATGCCCCTCCCGAATACTAAGATACAATTAAGATCATTCCTAGGATCAGCTTCTTACTATCAGCGATTTGTCCCAAATTTCGCTGCAATCTCGGCGCCCCTCAGCACCCTTTTAAAAAAGAATTTCCCCGATCGACTACGTTGAAATGATGTTGCTATTTCGCATTTTGACCAGCTCAAGAGTAAGCTCATTTCTGCCCCCATTTTGAAGTTGCCCAACCCGGAAAAATCCTTTGGGATAAGGACCGACGCGAGCAACGAGGGCATTGGGGGTGTACTCCTCCAATATGAGGATGACGGAACGAGTCATCCAGTTGCATACGCTAGTCGCCAGCTATTACTCCGCGAAAAGAGATATGCTACTATAGACAAGTAAGCTCTACCTATTATTTGGGTTATTGACAAATTTAAAATGTATTTAATAGAAAAAGAATTTCGGATAGGAACTGACCATCGCCCACTGGCCTATATTCGAAATGTACGACACTCCAACGGCCGAATTATGCGCTGGAGTCTACTCTTGCAAGAGTATCAATTTAAAATAAATTACATAAAACGTTCCGATAATTAGGTCGCTGACGCACTCAGTAGGAATGCTTTACCGAATAGTGCAGATTAATTTATAATTCGTAGGATTAGGATTTCCATGTATGTATGTATATACCGTCTTGTACGACTTAATTGGATTCTCATGTAATATAATTAGTTTAATTGAATGTAAATGTCGGAATTTCTTGGCTTAATGTCTATTTTTTTTCTTTCTTATGTTCGTACATTTGTACCCATTAATCTATGCATGAATTCTTTTGTCCCATATGTATTTTTTGGGGGGGTATTAGCCTTTTTGTAAACGCTCGAAATTAGCAATTTTCGCAATTTTTATTTCATGTCATTATTACGCCATGTATGAATTTTATATTATTCTATTGTTCCCCCATGTCTCTTTAATGGCTAAGATTGTATTAAGAGTTAGTTTCCCATATAGTCAAATGATCGACATAATCATAGGTATTGATGTAATGGTAGCTGGGTGCATGGAAGGACGGTCGAAGCAAGAAAGTGAGTTCTCCAAAACGGAGTCCTATGGTTGTCATTTCTCTCTTTTTTTTCGAAGTGACAACTTCTCCCCGGAAGGAAGAGATGTAATAGAATCGCCTGAGGCTGCCACGCATCGCTTCTCTTACATGTTGAAACTCATACTTCCCACGTGCATCCTGTGAGAGAGAGTAGAACGGCGTCTTATCGCCCACTATTCCCAAGTTTAATCAAGGAGGTTCAATCCCCCGTTTGTCTCCATGCGTCGATCTGACCAGATTGAATTAGGCTTGTGGGAAGATAAGATCTTTCCAAGTGCTACCTGGACATTCCATCGAAGTCCCCCCATTGCCCCCTTCGCCGAGGGGCTGGCTCCGGCTATTTATGCGATAGAATTTCGCGTTTGAATCAGATCCCGATTATCTTCGCTAGTCATCACGCCGATCCGGTCTCCCTTGTGCACCTAGGAACTCTACCCCGAGAACCCCCTTATTGTCCAGAAGAGGACAATATCCTTTGAGTGCCAAGGTTCGTGCCCCTCGAGACGCCAAGTCAACAGGGCCCCTTGTTGTTCAGGAAGAGAAAAACTTTAGAACATTCATTGTTCTTCAAGCTCGTTTGACAAGAAACGGTTCTTGTTCCCATGATATCACGTCAGTGGTAATTTAATTCCCCCCTGTTAACGTTCTTGAAGAGAACGCTTGGTTACACCAATAACCACAATTGTTCATCCAGAACATCTCTGATATCCTGTCTCAAGAATCGCTCGTACTTCTAAGCCCCAATTCGCTCTCACTCCTCGAAGTCAGTCCTTGCCCCTCATTAAGGACAACCCCCCGTAAAAACCCCTTCTCCTTGGAAAGAAATCGCCAGTTGGACCGAAGATTCCTTCAAATCGGCTTCCTCTGCCACGACGACCTTATATATACGTAAGCTACGCATTACATTTACCTATTTAACTTTGTGCCAACGCAACTCTGTGCTTTGAACGAATTTTAGCCAACTATTTCCCTTCTTGTTTGTTTTGTCATTTTAAATCCCTCCAAATCTTAATCCTCCGCTTGGTCAAATATTCCCATGACCTTTTTCGTTTCATGTGTATCTCCCATTTTAATCCCCGGGCATGTAAATATTTTCCGCGTGTAGTTTTGTTAGATTAATTAATAAAATTTTATTTTATTAATGTTTGCAATATTATTTATCCTTGGGCTCCGTTCCACTTCTTAAGTATATTGAAGATAAATAAGCCCTCTCCAGGCCCATTTTAGAGACATTCTCGGCCATCTGATCACCCCGTACTCGAATATAGAATAATCCCCACAAAGAATTACTATATATATTATATCGTCGCGAGTCTATTCTACGACAATATATATATATATATATATATATATATATATATATATATATATATATATAGTCATATGAGTTGCTGCTGACCAGTCTAATCTTCAATTTCACGGTGAAGGTAAGGACACATAGGAGGCTGAGGTACATGTGATTTATTTATCGAACAACGTTTCGGGCGTATCACCCATCTTCAGGTTCTAAAACATAAAGTAATCTAATACAGTTAAAGAATATTAAAAATATTAAAAATAATTAGGTTATGACTATGTAGGTAAATCAAAAATTAGAAAATAACTCAGGAATTTAAAAGTCAAGAGAATCAAATTATCAATCTAATATAACACTATTGAAACGAAAAAAACTCACAAAAAACAAAAGTAAATAATTACTGTATAATATTGCTTACCGATATTTCAGGAATTTAAAAAGCAAGAGAATCAAATTATTAATCTAATGTAATCACTATTAACACGAAAAAAAAGAAAAGCTAAAACACAAAAGTAAAAAATTACAGTATAATATTGCTTACCGATGAAGTTCAGGAGAAATCACAAGGTGAAGAAATTATAAAGGATGTGGTTTAAAGATGGATAGGAATTTGATTGGTTGGTTGTTAAATAAGAGAAGGTTGGTTAGTTGTTGAATGAGGTAATTAAAATTAAGAAATAAGAAGAGGAACAGCGGTATTATCTATGTTGAGTGTAGGAGATTTTGTACGTATTAGTAGGGATTCCAAAATTCTTAGACTATATTGATTGTTATTATGACCAATTATTTTGAAGTTATCTATGGAACATTCTGTCTTGCATTGTATACTATGATTTCTAATTACAGAAGCTTCCTTCTTAGACAATATTTTACCAGTGCGATGGCTTATTCCCATGTGAGAACAAAACCTCTCTTTCAATGAGCGAACCGTACTACCAATATAGGTTCCTTGCAAATAACAAGGAAAAGTAAAAGCATAAACAACACGGCTGCTCATTTCTAGAGGAAGTTTGTCTTTTGACGAGAAAAAACTTCCTATGGAAAGTGGGTACCTCAGCCTCCTATGTGTCCTTACCTTCACCGTGAAATTATATATATATATATATATATATATATATATATATATATATATATATATATATATATATATATATATATATAACCAAACTAAGCAGATAAAATTTTGTCCGCCAAAGTCACTATCTGAAATGTCAAACAGGGTTCCGGCCGCAATGAACTACTGAATATATTGTGTAGCGGAGAGCGACGGGTAAACACGTCTGTTCGCCACGAAGGTTGCTGCTTGTTACAGTATTACATGGATCAGTAAATGAATGTTCGGAAGGTCCCAGAGAAGTCACTTTTTGCTACAAAAAGGTCTGGGGAAAATAAATTCACATTTTGAATGCCACAAGTATGAAAAACATTTTAAATTCATGTATTAACTAGCAATAATGACTTTTACGTACCGAAAACATAATTTATACAAGAGGGCATTGTACAAGTGGATAAAAAGATATTTATTTAGTTTATTAATCAATATAAAATAATGAAACAAAATATTTAAAGTCAGTTTAATGAAAGAGGGAACAGAGTGGTCAAATCTTATGACTTTTTTCTGTCACTTTTTTCCCCTGGATTGCAGCTAATAAAGAGCAGCTAGATTGGTGAAGTCCAATAGGGATTTTACAAATTTATATAACGCGGGGTATAATTTCTTCTTAACGTAAGTAGGATGCTGGAGAGCAAGGCATGCATGTGATGCAGCCAGCAGCCAGCCCCCTAATGGCGACATCTAGTAACCGCACGCCACTCGTGGCCTATTAATTCCCGCACACCATGAGAAACCTGGGACTATCGTCGCTCGCCTGCTATTCATCGCTCCACCGTCAGCGTTTACCTTCACATACCCCTCCCAGAAATCTCTCCATTCAATACGCAAGCTGCAAAGCTTCGGAATCAAGGCAAGCAATTCTAACGGTAGTCCTTGTAAATAAAGACATAGCGTCTTCACCTAAATAAACATTCATTAGGCATGTGTCTTACACACATTCATAGCAGTCAGGGTACATTTAGAAGTCAGAACGTGGTTGGTACCTGAGGGTGAAGGAAAGTATCGCGTAAATACCGGTGGGGTACAATGCATGTATCTAGCGGTTACCGGTGATTAAGTACCTGTAATGTAACAGGAAGTAATAAGTGAGTAATGGGTGCAGGTATGGTAAAGATATCTGGTAACTATGTACAGGTCGAGTGACGAGGATACTGGGTAAGTATTGAATCGGTACCAGGTGATACTGAGTAAGTTTTAATAAGTATCGTATGGGTAATAGGCACCGGAAGGATATCAATTAAGTACGAGCTAGTGGCAGGTAGGTACTAGGCGGGTATCCACCAAGAGTGGACAGGTACCGGTGATGATGGACGGGGATTGATAAACACATTAATCAATATTTTGACTATTATCCCAGGGATACGATTTACGATAGAGCACGAAAAATACTCGACTGTTTTGGAGGCAGCCTCGTACTGAAGGGCGCGGACGGAACCCTCCGCACGATGGTCTACGGGAAAGAAACGCATACAGATCGAATCCTTGACTTTAAGTCTGCATCCGATAACTCTCAAGAGAGACTTTTCAGGACAGTGATAAAAAGAGCCATGGCGCACTCCCAAGCACGGATCCAGTGAAGGGCTGAGGGGGCTGAAGCCCTCACCACCAAATTTGTTCTTTCATTAATTAACCCATAGTAAAAAGTGAAGTGACTTCATTAAGCGCCCCCCAATAAAATGTTGGAAGACACGGTGTATTGAGCGAACGTACCCTTCCAGACAGCTGAGGAATATAACTGCTTATCTGCCTATATCCCGTTCATTGACCAGGTGTTGACCAGTTGCCGATCCGGTTCGGGGACGACAATATTCCAGTCGACTTTATCATCAAATATCTGCTCAGCGGCGTTCACGGAGATGTTGCTGCTTTACTAGAGATGGCAAAAGTCTACGAGGCTGACATCGAGGCCTTGAGCCTAGTCAAGGCAGAAGCAGAGCTCTGGTTTTCATCAACATTCAAGTTTGACTCCGTTGGAGATAACCTTGCCCACGCCCAGAACCGAGTGTATCCGAACCTGGCCAGGCTCTTCAGAGTTCTGATCACTCTCCCAGTTTTGCACGCGGAGGCCGAGCGTTCATTTTCTGGCCTGAAGCGACTGAAAACGTACTTAAGGAATAACTTGGGTCAAGAATACCTCAGCGGCATGGTGCTAATCGTCGTTCACAACGAAATTGATGTTAAAATAAACAGCGAAATTAATGGATTTGCCCAAAGGGAAAGGAGGTTGATGTTCGTGTGAAATACCGTGACCAATGTTGTGTGTTATATGTTGTTTTTAAATATTTCAGACCCGCCCATACTTGTATTCTTTTATTCAGAAAGTTATATAATAATATAGAATATATATATATATATATATATATATATATATATATATATATATATATATATATATATATATATATATATATATATATATATACATAAAACAGTTTTGTAAACAGCTGCGATCGAATGTACCTTATATGATACATGACTAAAAGGCAGAGGCAAATTTCAATTCATAATTTTATGATGTGTCGAAAAAAATTCCGATCTGAGAGAGTTAGTGTTCACTCCTGTGTGAGATACTGTTATTTATTATCAATGTTGTGTAAGATAACCATTATTAATGATTAACGCCCTTTTCTAAGACTAATCAGAGGGAGGAATTCAGGTTACCCCCTCCCCCAAGTTTTTATCCTGGATCCGCCACTGCCCACTGCATTGACCCACAGCTATGCGCCGAGAAAGAGAAACATCGTAAAGAGGTGTTTAGGGCCAACCAGTATCCAAATTGCTCTTTCAAAGCAGCAATGGAGCAGCCATTCGCCCCGCCGAAGAACTAGGATGTAAAAGGGTCATTCTACCGTTTGTGGCCCGAAAATCAACAATAAGTGCAAGACTTCTCCGTCCCTTCGTCATCGAATTCGCACATAAGCCTTCGAATACCTTACGGAACAACCACAAGAAGTTTAAGGAGAATTCACTCACTAGAACAAGTCATGCGTTGTCTATGAGCTTTGATGCAGGGCTTGCGCAGCCAAATACATCCGGGCAGATAGGGAAACAGTTCTGGGAGAGGATAGACGATCATCAGAAGGTTCTCCGAAGAGAAGGCCCTCTCTCGACTGTTGCCTCCCACTGCATCGCAACATAGGATAATATGGAGTGGGACAACATCAAGTTCTTAGAGTAATCAAAGAGCAAGAAGAGTCGAGAGTTTTTCAAGACCTGAAGGTCAGGCGACAGTTGCATAAATAGATAAATAGAAATAAATCCTTGCTATGACGCAGTAAAATAATTTATTCCATTGCTCTCAAATCTTATTGTACTTGGCACCTGCTATACCTTGTTAAAATTCCTCTTACCTTCACTGCTCGTCGCTGTATGAGGCGGAATATGAGCGAATTGCTCCTTTATCAGCCGCATCTAAGCTATATGAAGATCAGCGGCCCGACCGATACCTTCTGACTGATTTTGCTGGAACGACTTGACCTGCATTGGTAAAGGAGAAAAACTACAAAAAGGTCCTACTACAATTGTCTTCTGTCTTCAACGCTACGAATAGTAGGTGAAGAAGAGACTTGGAATTCCTCATCTACGCTTTGATCCAGCTACTATCGACTGGACTATCCTCGCGGATCGTTAATCACGCGTGCGTGTAAGCTCAAGAGAGGAATCGAAGACTTAGAACTCGACCATAAAACTTCTATTCTTACAGTAGCCCATCCCTGGTTCAAAAAACCTATCTGCCACTCTTTATATCCACTTGTCTCTGGCGTGTCCGAACTCCGGAAGAGAGCCCTACAGGGGGCGCAAAGAAGGGGGCCCTGATCTGGGGCGGAGTGGTCAGGACAGGAAGGAGGACCCTGACAGACAAAATATTTAGGTAGGGCAGATAAGGGTGAACCAAGAAAGACCTAGGAACACGCCCCCGGGATAAGAGCCTGCTAGGTACATGAAAAAAAGTCATCGTGGTTGGGGCCGCCATGGACAACCCCAGCGGCGACAAACGGGTCCCGCTCCGGCTAAATAAGCGTTGTCAAAAGCCAGAGGGAGAGAAGGTCTTTGAAAGAGTCTACTCCAAATTGGAAATTGCGCTGTGTAGGCTGAAGGAACAGGCATATGGCTACTTGGTATTCTGTGACACCAATCAAGATATGGACAACATATTGAGTGAAAAATCCAGAAAAAAAATGGAGGAAATTAGTCTTATCCCGAAAATACCACCGCATATTGCTTCTAAAAGATCGATCATATGTCGATGAATCAATCCCTACGTTGGATTACACTCAGCGGAGGAAATCAAAAGGGAAATCGAACTCAAGCAGGAATGGGCAAATTAGACGAGACACATAAATTCCAAAACCACGAAGGTGAAGAATATACTCACGTCTTTAAAGTGTCTTTTCAGACCACATAAATGGTTTCGAAAGCAACGGAAAAAGTATTGGTCATGTTTAACACTAAAGTGTCTGCTAGTTGTATCGAACGTGAGGTATTCGTCCCACTGCAAGTCTCTTTCTCATGTTATGCTCTTGAGAAACATTCCACCAAAGAATTTAAACTTGAAGGCAAAGTTTGCTCGGAGTGTGCTGATCCTGGTCACACATAAAGGGAGTACACCAAGTCTAATAAAAAAAATGTCTTAATTGCGGTAATCAGCACTGAAATTATCAATGGCCTGCCCAATAAAAAAGATACTGATTAGTGACAAGAAAAAGCACACTATTGAGGAGAGAAACAAAAGGGTCAATACCATGTATGAGCAGGCGGTGAAAAAATTCGATCAGAAAAAGACAATTATCCGAATTGATCAGAACATGAGACCAGATTTAATAATGTGCATTCTCGATGACCACTTCGCCAACGTTATAAAGTCGGGCAGCTACGCAACCGAACTCAACAAAATGCTAGTCTCCAACGGCCTTAAACCGATGTGATTCCCGGAAAACCCGCCCTCTGGCGAGTTGATCCAGGCGCAAATTAGGAAAATGTCTGAAGCCGTACCAAGGATGTGCTCCGCCTCTCAAAACACACGATTAAACAAACCAAAAACGGCAGAACAAACTGAGTCTCAAATGTCCGTAAGTCACACCCCCGCAAGCAGCGAGGCTGTATCAGTGCAACAGTCAACGTCATATGCACCAATCTAAGCTACACAACCAAAGAACTATGTATGAAGATATACGGATCTCCATCAGCACCAATTTCAAAATTATCTAACACGGATTATATCAGCGACGGGATAATCAAACGCAAATATAAATGGGATTTTGACGCTGATATGAAATAAGAGGTATTACTCCAGGCAATTGGACAAGGGCTAGTTGAGATTTGCCCAGAATCATGCCACAACCTAAGTCAAAATCAATTAAAAAAGAAATGATTGAAAAGGGTGAGATCTACAGCAAGAGAAAAAGGAGATAAAGTAAACAACTTAATAAGAACTAAACATGGAGACCGACGTCAGATACATTAAAAACCTGAAAATATTCTCCCTTAACTTTAAGGGATGGAGGAAAAAAGGTGGTATATACAACGACATTATAAGATCAGTATCCCTAGACATCGTACTAATATCTGAACATGGTTTCGACGGAGAGAGCGAATAGATAAAGATCTATAACTATGTGGTGCTAATGACAAGCCACTCAAGGGAAAGATATGACGGAGTTACCATTGCAATTAGGGAAGGTATCAGATTTAAAGAAATCCAAAATCTGGAGGAATCCTACTTAGCCATTAAGATTAAAATTACCTACGATGATATAATTGTGGCAGTGGGATACCAGCCACCAAGACGTCCATACTTACCAATCCCTAACTTTATCCGACTGTTTAGAAGAGAGGTATTAACCATTTTAATAGGAGAGCTAAACACACGATGCAAAGAAGAGAAGCTGGATACACCACCGCGTTCAACGGTGCTGGGACTTTGCTAAACCTATTAATTAGCAGGAATATCGTACAAAGAGAAGGCCCCGATTTTGCTACATTTCACACAGGAAGGTCTTCAACTACACCTCATATAATACTTACGAACCCCAACTTCTCTCTCAATCAAGTAACATCTCCAGGTCCATATATCCCGTCAAATCATGCTAGCATGAAAACAACCGTCTCAACATCTTCAATACAGGTAACAATCCCAAGACGCACATGTCCGGCCAAAGCAAACTGGGCCACATACAAGGAGTATCTCACGAGCATACAGATAGATCAGACGGAAGGAGCCACACCCGAATATATCGAAAGACAGCTGAATCACAATAACAAAGATCGTGGAAGCCGATCGCTTAGCTGCCCCCTGGACAGAATAAAAAATACTATCAGCTCCAAGGTGGTAAGCAAATATATTAAACAAAATGCACCAAATGGTAGCCCTCATTAACCAGATAAATACTTATGATAACACTGACATTATTACAGAGAGCTAAAAGATACAAGAATTGAAATCAAGCAACTCATCAGGAAGAAATTGGGAGAAAAGTGGAATAACATTATAGCTAAAGTTGATGCAGAAAGGGACCCCAATAAATTTTGGAGCCAATTGAAAAGACTGAGAGGCACCCCCACTAAAAATAGAATAACAATCAAAGTTAACGGTAATGATATCTCAGAGGATGGAGAAATTGAATGTTACTCCAGAGAGTATTGGAAAAACCTTTTTATAATAAATGAGGAAGAAAACAGGAACTTCGATGAAAGACATAAGGGAACCGTTCTCGAAAGGATTAGGGAACCAGGTGAGTTGCTCAGCCCGCACTATAACGTTGACGGTACTCGTCTCGTACAGGAGGGGGGAGGCCCTTCACCCATAAGGAATATGAGGCTGCCCTCAAGAGCTTTAAACAAAAACACTCCAGGAATAACCTGCATCACAAAGAAACATCTAATAAACGCTCCCCGAAACATAAATGAGGACCTTTTGAAGATATTTAATGCCTGCCTTAATGTCGGTTATTCCCTAACCCAATTCAAAAGGGCCAATATAATATTCTTGCTTAAACCAGGAAAACCTAAAAAGGATATAGGCAGCTATAGGCCTATTTTGCTCTTGAAGTTCTTTGGCAAACTCCTAAATAACAGACTGAGAAACTACCTGGATTCCACAGATCTATATAATAATCAACTTGGCACCGAAACAGCATTGCATTGATTACTGAACGAATCGTTTTCGCCAAGGCCAAAGAACACAACGTAGACCTGGTGCTTCGCGATGTGTCCTCAGCGTTTCACACTGTATGGCTTCTGGCACTTAAATTAAAAATAAAAAATCTCGGAATGGAACAAAATATAGCCCTTTTACTTTGAGACTACCTAGATGGCCGCCAGGCCATCCACGGGTCGTCACCAGCAACTATCGCAACCCCAGAGATATAGCAAATAGGACAAGTGGAGAAATTGAAAAGATCAATAGATACGAGAGAGAGAACAAAATAAAAAAAAAAACATCAACAAGTTTAGAATGATATCGATGGGGCGATGTTAGACTGCAGATGTTCAAATACAAGGGGAACTCTACCCATACTCCAGAAATGGCAGAGTACTTGGTCTCAAATTAACATCATCCGGGTATTTGAGCACTTTAAAGAAAAAATTAATGCGGCCAAGAGGACGCTAGAATCACTGTTTCGTTTCCGAATGCTACCATCGAGAAACAAAAGGAAATTATATATGTTACTAGTAAGACTATTACTGCTGTATCTCGTTATTCCCCTTCATGTCTCTAGCGAAACAATGGTGAGGAAAGCTCAAGCGGTACAAAATAAGGCCACAAGATTTATGACTAACGCTACACTTCAAAACCGGATCCCATCGACTATAATTCACGGAATTGTAGACATCAAACCAATAAATATGACTCTGCACAAACGTGCAAAAGATATTTGGCAAAAGATTAACCAATACATACCAGAAGAAGTGACCCGACAAATAAAACTCGAAAATGAAGAATTACCGAATCTACGTTTCAAAAAAACCTTTAAAAGTAGCCAGCTGCAGACGCGACGGGCAATTTACCCGATTTATAGATAACAATGATGCTAATGAAGAAAAAAAATACATAAAAACAATCATAAAAAAGATCCGTAGTGGAAAATTAATTAATAAGTATAAAGTTAAAAATAATTATAGTAAAAAGATCCGAAGTGGACATAAGGTTAAAAATAAAAAGAGCAGTAGTGAAAAAAAATAAAATAAAAAATCCGTATAGAACAAAGTTTAAAATATTTAATGTAGTAATATCAAATATCAAATCCATATATCAAATGCGACACCAACAATAAAAATTATGCAGCGACAAGCTCGTTAAATTAACAAAAGATAATTTTTATCGAATAAAAAGACTTGAAAGTTTGACTCATTTTCTGCGAATCAATTTAGAGACATAATGAAGAAAAGAGGCAAAAAAGACTGGAGTTATCAAACAACCTGTTACAAACCCTCTCACTCTATAAATACATCTTCCTCTCTTTACTTCTATTCCATAAACAATTTCCTCTCTTAAATCGTCGTTGATTGTTGATACCTTCTTAAATGTATGGATTGAAGGTTTAAAGTGCAAAGTTTTACTACTAGGTCTCTGCATCAACATGGAGAGGATTCTCGCCGAATACATAATTCGAAAGAGAGTTTTTATATTCTTCGAGGACTGCGAGCCTCCCCCCCTCCTCCTCATCCTTCTACCTGCAAACTGGAGTACCTCAAGGGGATGTTTAAGCCCTCCACTCGATTCAGTGTATACCGCCGATCTACCGCCACCAAAAACACTGAGATTCATGAACATCTAATATGCAGACTATATCAGCCAGTTCATCTCAATTCCGTTTTACACAAATTCAAGATCATCCGCATAATGAGGCACAAAAATACACCCATAATTATTGAAAGAAGAAATTTCAATTATATATATCAAAAAGAAATAATGCTTGGTCTACATATCGGAACCCAAGTATACCATGCACAAACAAAAACAAGCGTAGCAAGAACAAAACAAGAACTACGTCTACTCTACCATACTCTACCATCCGCGAGACTTGAACCTGAAACGGAAAAGATTAGTATGCAAATCCCTCGTAGAATCAGTGTTCGTATATCCACCAATATCACTGCACACAACATCAAAAAACAAACAAAAGAAACTTCAATGAATGGAAAATAAGGCCACCTACTTAATCACAGCATCAAAAGAACAGGAGAAAAAACGATAAGGAGTTTGCACGAAATAGATAGCGGACATAGGGAAGAACCTCGAAGAAACTAGTGACAAGGTAAAAATAAACAATGCAGAATACCGGCACAATCTATTCCCAAGTAGCAAGCTACACCTGTAGTATTGGAAACAACCAATATTTACATAAGCTAGAAGAAAGTAAAAAAAAAGAAAAAAGAAGAATAAGACATGACAGCCAGAAAACATCATGATTTAGAATGAACTACACCCAATTGGGTCCAACACAGGGCAAAAAAGATGGCACAAAGACCAAACATACACAAGAATCCAGTTGAACTGGACACAAACTCACACAAGAACCCAGTTGAACTGGAGACAAACACATACAAGAATCCAATTGAACTGGAGACAAATCAAAAGAAACAGCGGAAACAAGACAAGCGAAAGCCACCAGCCAGTACCCTGGCAAACTATAAACACTCCAACTAAAACATTTACAACCATAGACACACACGTAACCACCTAAAATCACAACTCTTCTCTACCTCTACACTATTATCCCAGTCTCTCCCTACTTATCGCAGCTTCACTCGATGATCATTCTCAGTTGGTCACTCACCGTGTGAACATCTCTAAGGAAGGTCTTTAGCGTAGGACCGAAAGCGCTGAATATATATGGTTGTGGTTAGTGGAAAGCAATAAATGATACCGCCCGCTTCTTATAGCACCCTATAGGACACCCTAGTCACTACCAGGGAAGATCAAGTTTCAGTCAACCGTTTCTAGCGGACATTGGAAGATGATGGAATTTCAGTCATCCGTTTCTTGATCTCCTTCCAAGGTCCGCTAGGAACCGTTGACTGAAACTTGATCTTCCCTGGAGGTGACTAAGGCGTCCTACAGGGTGCATAAGAAGCGGGCGGTATCATTTATCGCTTTTCACTAACCGCACCATCTGTTATAAAATTTTTCATATATGCGTGTGTAGGCCAAGGTATCCGATCTCTCTCGTTGTATGCAAGGTGAAGAGACGTGAAGTATACAATCTAATGGGTGCAAAGGAGTGCTACCCCTAGCAATGAGGGTAAGTGAGTGGAGTAGTTGATGGTGAAGTGGATTTGCCCACTCGAATTAAAATCTCAGAACTCGAATAGGGATGCATTGTGGGTTTTTACGAAGCTGGACCGGCGAGCCTTTGATAAGGTACCACACCGCCGCCTTCTCCGGAAAGTGCGAGCGCTTGGCATAGACGGAAAGGTAGCCGGCTGGATCGAGAACTGGCTAAGTGGCAGACGGCAACGGGTGGTGGTAAATGGACAGTCTTCTGAGTGGGTGCCCGTTACTAGCAGGGTGCCTCAAGCTTCTGTCCTGGGACCACTACTATTCATCATCTACGTCAACGACATGGACGGTGACATGGTTGCCAAGATTTCCAAATTTGCCGACGATACCAAGCTTGGTATGAACGTTGCAAAGGATGGAAATACTGCCCGCCTGCAGGAAGATCTTGGGAAGATTGGGGAGTGGTCGGACACGTGGCAAATGCCTTTTAACTTGGGCAAATGCAAAGTGATGCATATCGGCCACAGAAACCCCCAATCTCAGTATATCCTCAAGGGCACTGCTCTTGAATCGAGTGACACTGAGAAGGACTTGGGTGTTATTATCACTAGTGACCTCAAGTTCTCGAAACAGTGCATTGAGGCGGAGAAAAGGCCCAAAGGATGCTAGGCTATATTAAGCGCCAGTTTGGTTATCGGAACCAGGAGATTGTACTGTGCCTGTACAACTCACTTGTCCGACCGCACCTGGAGTATGCCGTACAATTTTGGAGTCCTTCATTGCGAAAGGACATCGCGAGATTGGAACGCGTACAAGCCAGGGCAACCAAGCTGATTCCCTCTATCCGACATAAAAGTTATGAGGATAGACTAAGGGAATTAGATCTGTTCTCGCTGGAAACCCGTAGACAGCGTGGTCAGCTCATCGAAGTTTTCAAAATACTTCGAGGGTTCGACAATGTTGACTACCGGGATATTTTCACACTGAGTGAGAACAGAACGCGCAATCACGGCTTCAAACTTGAACTGAAGCGTTACAACCGCAATCTGTGTGGAAATTTTTTCACCTACAGTATCTGCGGTATGTGGAACGCACTTCCAGTGGAAGTTGTCAACAGTGAATCTGTTGACCAGTTAAAGTCAAGACTAGACAAAGTCTTGAAAAGTGGCCGTTTAGGGACGCAAAACAATTGAGCAGCCTTATGCCCGCTCGATTGCTAGTCCAAAGGTACCCTCTTTGAATGGACCGTAAGGTCTCCTAGGGTACCTTCTTTCCTTGTTGTTACTCCTTGTTGTTGTTATTCTCCCACTTTCGCACTGTCGAATTTCAATCAGACAGAAAGACGTACTCAGATCTTATATTTTTTTCTATCTAGTAAAGTGTACAATAAGAAATAAATTGGTATACGAATTAATCGCTTATCACTCTGCTTGTTTTATCAGCGACTTTCTCTACATGGTTAACCCTAGACGCGATAATTGGCTTGCTTATAATTCCACCGTTCATTTACCATGCGACAGATGATTGATTAGGTCTGTGTGTCTCCTGTGACCCTGCCAAGCGTCGGTGAAATCCCAAACAAATTAAATGTGTGTGAAATGTGGTTACTACTCTTCCGGCAACTCCAAAAAAGTTAGTAATGAAAACGAGATGAATAATAACACTGTCTAACAAAATTTAACTTTTTGTCGACTACAAAAGATTAGAATAGCATTTTTTTAATGTAGTTTTATGAATAGATTTAAAAAAATGGATTTCATTTTTAGCGAAATGACTCCAGTTTTTTGTAAGTTGCCAATTACTATTTTTGTCAAATTTTGAAGATTTTAAGGAATTTCGTTCTTTTATTTCTTATTTTCAGGTTATTTACTAAATAAAATTTTAAATAAAAGCAAAAATTTTAATTAAAATGCCAAAAGGACAGTGTAAAGATAGCCCAGATAAATTCTGCTACATATGTGGTTCAGTAACATTAAAAAGAAATCAAAGAAAAAATTCTTCTCTAGTGAAAAAACGATAAAACTTGTATTGTAAAATTGGCGACCAAGATAAACCATGGGCACCACATATCTGTTTCACGACATGCTTTAATTCTTTATCAAAATGGTCTAAAGGAAAACTAAAAGGCCTTCAATTCGGTGTTCCAATGGAATGGCGAGAGCCCCAAGATCCTGCCACTGACTGCTATTTCTGTTTGATAGACATACAAAGTAAGTAATTGTTTATTGTCCACTGTACCTATATTTTGAAGTACTATACTGTAATATTATTATTTTTAAATATAAAATTAATTAAGTTTAGAACCAGTTTATTGTAATCACACATATGTACATAACTTTAAATTTTATGCATATAATTTCCATACCTTTAGGTAAAACAACGAAGTGCGCTTCAGCTGTGGTATATCCCAACCTTATATCTACTATTCGGCTTATACCTCACTCAAAAGACATTCCAGTACCTGAACCACCGGCAGAAATTGTTTTGTCTAACTCTGAAGCATCAGATACGGATCATGTGAACCAGAAACTGAAATTTATGTTCCTGAAGCTGTTGATACTACTCCAAAACCTTCCTCACAACTTTATCTAGATGATCTTGTAAGAGATCTAAACTTAACAAAGCAACATAGTGAATTACTGACCTCGAGACTGAAAGAAAAAATTTAGTAGCAGAAAATGTTCGAATTACTAAGTTTCGTATTCGATCAAACAATTTACAAGACAAATTTTCATTTGACAGCAATTTATGCTACTGTAATAATATTCCACGTCTCTTTGAAGAATTAGATATACATTATGAACCCAGTCAATGGAGACTTTTCTTTGACACTTCTTTATATAGTAGTAAAGCCGTGCTTCTGCATAATGGAAACAAACTATCATCGATACCAGTAGCTCACTCTGTTGTTTTGAAAGAAACTTATGAGAATTTAGATTTATTTTTAAAAAGCATTAAATACAGTGAACATAAATGGTTTATTTGTGCTGGCCTTAAGGTAGTAGCCATTTTAAATGGCTTGCATTCGGGCTACACAAAATTCATGTGTTTTTTGTGCCAGTGGGACAGTAGAGGTCGGGAGAACAATACATACGCTCAGAATGGCCTTTAAGAGAAGAGACAAAAGTAGGTTGTCATAATGCCATACGTGAACCATTGGTTCCTAAGGAAAACATAATTTTGCCACCACTTCACATAAAATTAGGTTTAATGAAACAACTTGTGAAAGCCTTAAAGCATGATCAGCCATCCTTTTTATATTTAGAAACAAAATTTCCTAAGATTAGTGATGCTAAAATGAAAGAAGGAATCATTGTTGAGGCAAAATTGAGCAAGCCAGAATTTGAGGCCTGGCATAGTTTCAAAGGTGTATGTAATGGTCTCCTTGGAAGGCACAAATCAGAAAATTACCACATTCTTGTTCAGAATTTGATTAGGTCTTATAATGAGTTGAGATGTAGTATGTCACTAAAGGTGCATCTTTTGCATTCCCATCTGTCTTTTTTTCCAGAGAATCCAGCAGACGTCATCGATGAGCATGGTGAAAGATTCCACCAAGATATCACTACTATAGAAAATCGTTATGAAGGAAAATGGAGTCCTGAAATGCTTGCTGACTTCTGCCTAAATATTATAAAAATATATGACTATTGTATAGATTTCAGCATCTTTGAAAAAATCTTAAATCTTCATTATTTTATTAAATATATTTTTATAATACCACACTCTGAAAAGTATTAAAAGGACTTATTAATTTCTTTTGATGAATAAGCTTTTTGGTTCCACTTAACTTTGTACTTTTTGTCAAATAAAATAAAAATAATAACAAATATTACATACCTCTTTATACTGAATAATCTAATATTAATAAAAAATTAAATGTGCAGATTACAAAAAACTGAAGTCATTTCATGAAAAATAAAGGTCATTTTCGTAATCTACGCAAAAAACTACATAGAAAACTACTTTCTCATTTCTGTAGCAAAATCATCGTTGGATAGTGTAATGAGTCGTATAATCCAACGAGGGGTACTTTTGTAATGAACATGAACATAGTCCTAAAAGCTAGAATTCGTCTTATTTGCCCTAAACATCGTAAAAGAATCGAAAATTCCGAAGAGGGACCATGTGGAAATTTGTCCCTGATCCCATTTTGGGTCCATTAATTAATTACTTAGAGGAATTTGTCTTTCCGTTACAAGAAAACGCCATCATTAGAGTAAATTACTGCCTTGGAAGGATCCATTTCAGTGTTTTTCTTTAAGTCAAGTGCTTTTTACCTTTCTAGAATTGTCCTTGTTACACATCATCGGTCTTATGATTACTACAGTAGTGTATCTTCCGCACATTTACACTTCATCTTTATGAAAAACTTAATAATATTTTGTGATCGAAATGCTCTCGTTTGTTATTATTCTTTTATTAAGTGTAAAAAATCCAACCCTGAAATTTTCTATTTAAAAATCTTCTTTTTTCGATGACAGTTGAAAAAAAAGCGAGGACAACTTCTGTGAAAATATCCTGAAGAGGAGATTGCAGAGGAAGTATTGAAGTTAGGGAAAGGGAGGGGCCATATGTAAAAGTATATATCTCAAACTTGTAAAATTTCACAAGTAAAAAGAATTTGTAAAATTTTGTGACTAAAAACAGCTTGTAAAATTCCCCACTAAAAATAACTTCTAAAATTTCACACCTAAAATCAACTTGTAAAATTACTTGTAAAATTTCATCATTAAAAACAACTTCTAAAATTTTGCGACTAAAAACAATTTGTAAATTTTTTTTACTAAAAACAACTTGGAAAATTTCACGACTAAAAAAACAACTTGTAAAATTTCTCAACTAAAAACAACTTGCAAAATTTCGCGACTAGAAACAACTTGTAAAATTTCACGAATAAAAAACAACTTGCACAATTTAGAAACTTAAAAACAAGTAAAATTTTATGAATCAAGGCAATTCTCTTCATTTAATTCCCTGACATTTATTATTCAGTAACTTAATGAAGTTTAAGTGAATAAACTTCAACAGTGTGCTGTTGGTATGGGAAGAAACTGTTGGACTCATATCCTTTTGTGACTTAAAAATAATGACAAATTACTAATCTTCCAATAGTCTGGAAACAAATATTACAGACAAAATGTCTTTTTCCCTAGTTTGTTTGCGCATGTCACACTAAGAAGTAGTTAGTGCCTACAGACAGGGCTAGATGTTAAAACTTCTTGTTAGTTACTCTCTTCCTATACTCAAACTCCAAGTGTTTATGCTTATGATTCTAGTCTTCCTTCACATCTATCTTTTCTAATGAACCAATCACCAAAGAAACAGGGATCTAGAGTCCTTCGTGAATGTGGTTACATCTTAGCTCTTATGGCAATAGCCGTTCCTTTCCTCCAAAATACCATTAGGTCTCCCCAACCACACCTCTCAAATCTAAACATGAAACTCACTTCGAGCAGGAGGACATCTCAACCAGATTTTAACCTTTTCCCAAAGAGAGGTTTGTTGATAATTCTTATATTCTCTCTCTCATATACATATAATTATCTGTTTTGCTACCATTTTCCTTAAATTATTAGCACACTGTATAAGTGAGAGAGATATACACACATACTAAAATGCATATTACCCTCACGATTCACTCTGAATACGACTAAATCTCAACCCGATTTTCACCCTTACCCAACGAAAACTGTTAATAACCTCTAATTTCTCTCTTTCATATCCATAAAATTATCTATTTTTCCTCCAAATCACTTTAATTATTAGCACAATTACAAGCGAGAAATATATACACATATATCAATTATCTTCATCATTTAATTTTGGCCAACAGGATAAAGGTTTGGCCTCAATATTTCTTATGAAAGGGATATCAATTTGGCTTTTTCATTCAGCGCCTATTGCTTCCCTCCCCAAGAGATCTCACTTTTCCCCCCATTTCCCCTTTTTGCCTCCTTTATCTACATTGGGGAGGGGGATAACATCATTCGCTCTCATGAACGAAAAAAGATCATTTATTCCCATCTCTCACACTTCCCCTTTACTCCTATTTTTTATTCAACACTAAATAATTTTTTCGTAATGTAGACAAAAATGATGGGAGGCTTTTGGGTTGATAGAGCATAAAGGAGTGGGGGGGGGGGCATTTTTTAGGGGCTTTTAAGCTCGCCAGTCTCACTTTGGGGGAAGCGTTTGTTAATGGTGATGATGATAATAAAACCCTATTCGCGCTTGCACAGATTGCCATTCAAATAGCTATCACCAGAAAAGCAAATTATCGGAATTCACTTTCATTTTACCCGAAGGGTATCTGCACGAGATTATGGGGTTCGTTCGGGGCTTAGGGGCGGTGCCAAGACCAAAGAGTTTGCGTGAAATTCATAGATGACGTCAGCTATTTTAATACCTTGGGGAGGGGGCGGAGGAAATGAAAAAATTACATATTTACGTCGAAAAAAGGCGAAAACCATTGAGGGCAGGTCATAAATAGTTGAGGAAGGCGAATCAACTAAAAATGTATTAAAAGTCCATAAACCTTGTAGTGATACTAGCAGTAATAGTATGTATATTAGCAACAGTAGTAATATTAATATTAGTAATACTTGTAATATTAATGGCAATAATAATAATACTAAAAGGAAAAATATGGCAAGAAGAGCAATATTGGAATAGCAATAATAGTAATTGTAATAATAACAAAATAATAAGGGATAAAATTAATAGTAAATATTAGAAATAACAATAATAGCGAGACTAGTAATATAAATAATAATGGTATTATTAACAATAATGGTAATAGTATTAAGCACAAAAAGTAATAACTGATAAAAATAATATTAATAGTAGAACTAATAATAATGATACTAGTAATAACAATAAGAATCCGCAGGAATTTTAACAATAGTCACAGCAATAATGGAAATAGAAGTTATAACAATTTATAGTAAAATAAAACAATAGCAATAATAAAAATAAGAGTAATAAGAATGTAAAAATAGCAATAGTGGTAATAGAAATTTTAGAAATGATGATATTAGTAAGAAGAATAACAATAATCGTAAAGGTTATCATAGTAATAATAATATTAGTAATAGGAATAACAATAACAACAGTATTAGTAATAGAAACAATTGCAATATCAGCAATAATATGAATGCCAGCAATAATAGTAGTACCAGTAGTAATAACGCTGACAGCAGTAAGATTAATAGTAAGAGGAGGAGCGATAATAGTAACAGTAATAGCCATAGTACATCAATAATAAAAGTACATTGGTAGTAATAATATAAGTAATATCAAATAAAACAATAATGACATTAATAGTAATAATGGTAATGATGGTATAGATAGCAATGATAATGATATTAATAGTATTAATCGCTATATAAATAATAATAATACTAATGGTAATAATAATAGATAGATAAATTCGGATATACATATTTAGGATACATAGCTTGATTTAAGAGAGGTGCGCCCCCACCACATCCTGTGCTGTTTATCTCTCTTATAGTTTCACTTCGCCTAATTTTCTCCCTTCATGAAATTTCAAAATTTTCTGAGAATTCGAGACATTTAAATTAATTAGATAAGATTTTTTTTTAATTGCTTAAAATGCAATATTCCATTTGAAAATGGAATATTGCCCCGTTCTCCAATACCTATTTTTCTCTTTTTATTTAATTCAATGCCGAAATTTGAAGAAATTAATTGATTCGATAATGAAGCTTCGATCAATTCCAAAAATAAAACCCTGCATACCCCGCCCCTTCCACCAAACACATCTTCCGGGATTATAAAAAAGATAAATTTGGAAAGATACGAGGGGCGGTCAATAAGTTTTGCAATTCGGATATAAGGAAGCGAGATATGAGGAAAAGTGTTTTATTATTTTTCACTATAACTACCCTCGACTTCAAAGCACTTGCGCCACTTGTCCCTGAGGCTTCGAATTCCCGACAACCAGAAATCTCCCGACTGCTGTTTAATCCACTCCTGGACGGCGAGCTGGACATCTTCATCGTCCCCAAACCGGCGTCCACGCATTGCAGCCTTGAGCTGGCGGAATAAAAAGTAGTCGCTAGGGGCCAGATCTGGACTGTAGGGGGGATGGTTGAGCTCCTCGAATCCGCACTCGCGCAGGGCAGCTTGTGCAACTCTGGCCTTGTGGACTTTGACGACGTTGAAGTCGATCATGGGGCGTGAAGTTTCGTGAGGTTTCTAGGGACCCAACCACCAGAAACCTTGGTCATGGCCAAATTGTCGTGGATGATGTTGATAACACTTCCATGTGATATTCCAAGTTCTCGCTCGATTTCTTCGACCTTCACCCGTCGATTTTCGAGGATCATCCTCTCCACAAGGGCCACATTATCTTTGTTGGTCACGTCTGACGGGCGTCATGGATGGGGCTCATCTTCAAGAGACTCACGACCATGACAGAACTCCCTATTCCAGCGAGCAATGGTTGCATAGGAAGGGGCGGTGTCGGTGTACACGGCAACCATGCGTTCATGGATCTCTTTTGCATTCTTGCCTTCCTTGGTCAAAAATTTGACCACTGCGCGGTGCTCAACCCTCTCCATTGTTAAAAAAAATTGGGACTGACGATCTGCGATCAGCTACTGCTTCTTAAATAGACGAGGCAGGAGCGTGCGGCTGCAGGTCCTGACTTGTCATAACTTGTCCTAACACCCCCCAGAAACAGCCATCCCCCTTCCTCTGTTTTGCCCTCCTGATTCGCAAAACTTATTGACCGCCCCTCGTAAATGCGAAGCTAACTCGAAACTAAGCCATTTGCGGTGGCAATGAATATCTTATTGGTGTTCCTGACCGCTAAATACGTCATAAAAATGTATCTTATGTCCAAAAATTCGCGGTGTGGTGTTCTTGAAATTTACCAACCTATTTAACTTAAATTACGCGAAAACACAAAAGAAAACAATCAAAATGGAATCGAGAAACGAACGGAAAATGCACCTTGCTAAGACGAAGTTCGCGCATCAATTAAACGTGTCTTAATTCGGGGAATTTCCGCAACGGAAAACGGGGACGCTCGTGTCTACAAAAGACGTGTTGACAATCCCGGAAGAAAAGCAGAGGGAGAAAGACTAAATAAAATACGTGTTTTACCCTTGACGCCGCTTTATAGGCCTACATTGCACGGAACATTTTTGTAAAACGCTAAAATATAGCCAAAATGATTCATTTTGTATAGTTTCGTATTTAACAGAGCCCCTCTGCAGGAAATCGGGATACAAGTTGTGTTAGCACATCAAACAGTTAACTGTAATTCTACTCGAGAGGTCGCCATTTATTATTTCAAAAAGAATTCAGAAAAAAATATTTGGGGTAAGGTCAGTAAAATTGCTTAAATTGATAAGGAAAGTTTAGTAAACGGAAATATAATCTATTACGAATTTTAGGTGTCACTGTATTCAATGAATTAGAATTGGCTACAAAATTATGTATTCATGGTCTGTTCCAGACAGAGCTAAAGAAATTATAAAAGAGTCCCTCGTGTCTAGGATCAAGATAATATTAGACCTTTGAGCCTCATATTCCAGACTCTCATTAAGATAGAAAGAAGAAAGAGTAAATTATTCTCGAAATTTCGTCGACGCCGAACATGGCGCCAGCGCTCAAAATATTGAAAGAACTTGGAGAGACAGAGGAGGAAAAATCCCCAAATATGGCGAAGCGAAAAAGACCAATGGGTAACCGTTTCTTGTCCGTTAAAACAATTTCCGATATTCCTAAGAGATTTCATCCATTTTTCTGGTTATTGTGAACCTTTTCTACAATTGCACCGACTATTTTGGATTATGTGAAGTGTTACTTTTTATCAGAGGTAAAGAAATTAAGGTAATAGTTAAAGACAATAGGAAGCAATAATATAATCAAGATACACTAGCACACAAAAAAATAACAATGCTCACTTATCCCCAACCTTCTGTGCAATTTTAGGCGGTAATTTTGTCGCCAGAATTGGGGCCAAATTACAGTCCTGTAGCTTTTTACCCTCATACTTGCTGCTAACTTTGTATCATCATTTACAATCGTGAATCATGAATATTAAATTTGAAACCAACTGGATACTATGGAAATACGAAGAGGAAAACAAACGAGGGAATTTATATGAAATAGGAACATAATTGGCAGTGGATTTTAATTTTATAAAACAATGTGAAATCATCATCATCACTAACTCTATAGGGGGATTTTTTTTAGCATTTTAATAATAATTTCATCTTAGTTTGGTTATGACTTGTTTTTTTTTATCGAAGTTATTTCTAATAATTCTTTTATAATATCAAAACACAAAATGGTGAAGTTCAGAAATAAAAATAAGTATTGAAATTTTGTGAATTTTTAAAACCCCAAGAATTACAAATGGTGAATTTCAGAAAATTTATTTTTATATATCTTCTTCTATAACTATACTTTAGCAACGTGATCTTTTGAAAGGGAGGAAATTTAGTTTAGAGTTCCTTTGTAAAATTATTATAATTGGCGAAGTTTATAAAATTTATACAAATTTAACAATGGCTACTTTTTTTTAGATTTTAAATTTCAATCTTAGTAGTGAAGCGCAAGCTTCCCCCGTAGGTGGGAGTGGCGAAGCCATTACCTGGTCTCCTAATAAATTAACATGCTTGTTAATGAGTGACTATATTTAATGGAACAGATAATGAGTTATTACTTAGACTGGGTTGAAGTTTTTTGATGTAAAGTGACTTTTGCGGGTGAGGTTGCTTGCCGCATTAAGTCTCGTGAAGTTCTCGAGTGTAGTCCTTGAACCACATTTCGAGAGATGGTTTCGAATTGGGGATGGATCAGGTTTTCCAAGGTAAAGACCAGTTCTCTCGGATCTATCCATATGCTGCATAAAACGGGAGTAAATCGTACGCCTTTTTGCTCCCACATATGATAAAGTGCTACTGCACGTACAGCGAAAAACGTATATAACTTTGGATCGCACCTGCGGGAGGTCGATCTTAAATCTTAAAAAGTGATCCTAGTCTTAAGTCATTAATGAGATTAATACACGGTAATAATTGAGGATACGCCGAATTCAACAGTTTTAACAACTCATTTTGGAGTTTTTCAGCTCTCTCCTGGATATACATATATGAGGCACTCACAAAGTAGTGTGTGAATAGAGCAATGTTTGCAGAAACCCCACAGAAAAAAATGAAATGCAGATTGCAAGTACTTTTGAACTTTGTTCAGTTGATTCGGGCTCAGAAGTTACAGCCTGAGTTGTTATCTATTATCTTAAAAATTAAAAGTAATTAACATTTAATGTTTTCTTGAAACAAAAGAGTACTATAGAGATTGGGATTTAAATTCCAATATATGAAAGGTTTCCGTTCTAAAATATTCTTAAAGGAGCGAAAGATTATCCAGCAACTTTGGCTAATACGAACGAGCCTGGTAAGTGCAAAAGACTAACTGGCATCTCTTGTCAAGAGTACAGTACAGGCGACAGTCAGATCGCTCTCTGGCTTTTGTTTGTTATGCACGCCGCTGTCGTAATTTGATTGTTGTTATTCTGTGCGTATGTGTAAAGATCAGTTGTATTTTGCAGGGTTGCCCTATTTTTACCTTTAACTTAGAAATGGAGAAAGACATCCTGCTAGATATAAAAAAATAAGCTATTTGGGACTAGAAATATTGCGGAAAAACGTGAAATTCTTCGAGCAGGTAGTCCGACTCCTTCATGACTGGAGTTCATGTAAAAATGAAGTGAGTAATTTTTATATTAAAACTATATTTCTGACTTATTGTTAAATTATCAGTGCACATAAAGGGTCTGCGGCGTGCATTACGTCTCTTAACTTCTTTTATAAATGTGTCTTATGCGAAATTGGCGATTTGCCCGAGTGACGCTGATGACCTGGAGTCGCCTCTGATATATATATTCCAAATTTCAGTTTGTCAGAAGGGCAGCATACATGTAGTTCTTATATCTCAAAGCTCATTACTCCTCCAGATTAATGCCAGTTGTTTGGTATTATATATTCCAGTATTTCAGTTTTCTTTGTCAATTTCTCTTAGTTAACGGCTGAAGATGATATGCACAACTATATATCGAAACTACTCCCGTTCTAATAAACTTTAATATATATATATATATATATATATATATATATATATATATATATATATATATATATATATATATATATATATATATATATATATAGGGTGCAGCAGAACCGATTGAACAGTTTTTTGAGGAGTGAGTCAATGCTCGGGGGGAGGAGGGGGGAGGGAGGTACGCGTGGTTTCGCTCTGCTCCGTAGACATCCCCATTTCAGTAGCAAACATGGTGTGGATAGGAGTATATCGCGGCTTTGCCGTGCGCGCGTATTTTGAGAACAATCAATCTATAATTGCGACGCAAAGAGCTTTTCGGCCACGGTTCAATATTTCGCGCATCAATGCCGTTCCTCGGGCGAACACAATTCGGTCCTGGGTTAGGCAGTTGGAGGCAACTGGTAGCACACTAAGAAGAGATACACATGGCCGACGCAAGTCCATCAGAACACCAGAAAATGTGGAGATGGTGAGAGCAGCGATCGTGCAGTCGCCGAGACGTTCTGCTCGAAGGCTTGCTGTTGCTTTGGGAATTTCCGACCGCAGTTTGAGGAGGAATCTGCCTATGGATTTGAATTTCCATTCCTACAAAATAATGATGGCTCAAGAATTGAACCAAGCAGACTTTGCTAACCGCCAAAATCTGTGTGAAAATATGCTTGCACAGATCGCTCCCGAGGCAGCTTTCTTCAGTAGCGACGAGGCACATTTTCACCTCCGTGGGGCTGTGAATAAGCAAATTTTTTGTTACTGGGCCGAAAATAACCCCCGAATTATGCAGAAAATACCGCTACAGTCCCCTAAACTAACGATGTGGTGTACCATATCACAATTTAGCGTGATAGGCCCGTACTTCTTTGAGGAGGAAGGAATGACCGTGACCGTGAATTCCGAACGTTATGTCTCAATGGTGTACAATTTTCTGCAGCCCAGAATGGAGGACGTTGTTGAAGATGAGGGATTGGAGTACGTATGGTTCCAGCAGGATGGGGCTACAGCTCACACACCCCGAAATTTACTCAATGTTTTGAGGGGTGATTTAGGGTGGCCTGCGCTGTCACCTGATTTGAGCATTTGTGACTTCTTTCTTTGGGGATATCTGAAATAAAAGGTGTTTAAACGTCGCCCTCACGCCATACCACAGCTCCTTAGTGGATTATTGAAGAAGTTAACGCCATACCCCGCAGTATGTGCAAACGTGCTGTACGAAACTTCAGAGATCGACTCCAACAGTGTGTTGCTGTTAGCAGCCGCTATCTTCCATGACATTATTTTCATAACCTAGGGATTATAAATGGTATGTACTGCTAACCTCGAGTATAATAATATTTCTGTATATATATATATATATATATATATATATATATATATATATATATATCATAAGCGCGAGAGAATGGTGAAATAAATCAAACTTCACCGCAGGAAAGAGAAAACGGAATAATTTTTCTTCGGAAATATTTTTTTTATTTCTTCGAAAAAATCCGAGCTGGGGTGGGATTCGAACCGTGCACATTAAGGCAGCGAGATTTAAGCGGTTGTTCTCTGAATCAATGTGCACGGTTCGAATCCCACCCCAGCTCGGATTTTTTTCGAAGTAAGAAATAAAAAAAAACTCCGAAGAAAAATTATTCTGTTTTCTCTTTCCTGCGGTAAAGTTGGATATATATATATATATATATATATATATATATATATATATATATATATATATATATATATATATATATATATATATATATTTGTGCATACCACGTAAGAAAAGGAAAGATTGATTGGAGTTAGAACTTTCGTTGTCTTAACATTTTCAAACTCACAATGGTTTACAAAATAGAGAGACACCGTATTTATACAAAGCAATGTTTTCTCTATCAGCTCAGATTCTTTATGACCTCTGCTAAGTCTGATTTGGGCAAAAAGGATAGGACTGGATATAATAAAAACAAACCGGGGCTAATATTATTTACATTTCTCTCCTTCGTGCTGGAGAGTAGGAACGATTCAAAGATACATATTTTCTGCCAATAAAATCATTTATATGCATTAATGGTATCTGCTTTTGACCAGTTAATCTGGTGACCCATTTTAAGCCTGTGGACTGCCAAAGCACTAGTGGAATATCCCTTAGATACTGCATTTTGATGTTGCTTAGTTCTTACAGAGATATTTTTTAAAGAGTTTGACCTACATAAAATAAATTACAATCCAAACAGGGTATACTATATATTACATAATTATTGTTCTTTGAGCTGTGTTTTATTAACATATTTTTTAATGTATAATTGTATTTAAAAATTACATTTATATTAGGTTGTTTTAACATTGGTTCTGCATACAAAAAAATATCATGGTAAGGTAAAAGTAATATGTTGTATAAAGGTTCTGTTTTCCCTAACTTGCGGTTTTAGAATGTTTTTGAGCTTTCTTCATGCTGTTTTCCAAAAAATATTTCGGCTGACATAGATTAAAGGCAATCTCTTCATTTTTTAAAAAAATTCTTGATCTATATAGTCTAAGCGCCCTAAGATACATGGAAGAAAATACTGATGTTTTAATATTTTTAGAATGACCTGAATAAAAATGGACATAGGATAAATTATGTGTCGGTTTCCTGAAAATAGAAAACTTAAACCTCTCTGGTTGTCTAATTATTAGAACATCTAGGAAAGGAAGGCGAGTATTTTTTT